>QANX01001056.1:0-107942 GCA_003254975.1 Ochetophila trinervis | reverse complement strand
TGTGTATAAGATATACATAAATTATTTATTTTAATAAATATTTAATACATAAAATCCTGAATTTATAAATTTGCTATTTTGTATTTTGAACCAAATTTATTCCATCTTTTTTATTAAATAAACAAATTATATACTCACATATTATAAACGTATTTTTTGTCGTCCCATATTTTATTAACTATTTAATTAAAGTAAATGTGAAATATCCACGTCAAATATAAAAACCACGACTTTCAATATTGAATTCATTGTCCTATGTATATAAATAAAGCACCTTTCCAGATTCCACACGTTTTGGGGTATAATAGAGATTGGCATGACTTTATGATAATTGTTTCATAAATTAATCTTGCCAAAGAAAAGAAAAAAACAATATGCATAACTTTCTCATGGGTTGACAAGCCATATGTAGGCAGATTAAAGAATACGTAAAGTATTATCATTGGAGAAATATACGGGGGACTTCCATGATCATTTATCTTCAATAATCATATAAATAAAGAAAAATTATATTTATTTTTATGCCTAATTAGAATATTGTTTAGTAAGATATTAAATCGAAGTTGCTAAGAACTATAATAATTTTATAATAGGATTTTCCTTCTAAATTGGACATCTGAGCAAGCTTTCCTCAAAAAAGAAAAAAACAAAAAGGTGAAAGAAAAATGATTTTGGCCAGCTGGGTAGGCTATGTTATTTTGCTGTACCGATGCAGGTGGACCTAAAATATATCACGCTAACCAATAGTTATATGTAAAAACTATAAATATGGCAGCTAGGTTTTGGTCGGGAATATTAATTTTGTAATAACTTTATTTTTGAACTACTCCTTAATTTTTTCCATATTAATTTGTTTATTATACTTTAATTTTCCCATTGGTCAAACTACTGATGAATTAGAACCCCCACTCAATTCATGCACCGACTGGATCGTTCACGCAATCATTGGAAGAGATTAGTCATAAAATTGGAAAATTTGAATTTTTAAGATGCATTAGGATTGCAATTTTGTCTCTTGTTTTATAATTATTATATATGAAAATATATTTTCAGAAATCTTTTTACAATCATTTTCTATTCTGAATGCGGTAAGTATTTTTATAAATTTCTTGATCACGTGTAAAATGATTATAATATTTTATAACATCGTGAATATGGTATGATTAATTAGTTAAATCAGAATATTTTTTTTGGTAGAAATAGTTAAGTCAGAATATAATATTATGATTTGATTCATTAGATCTTCATCTTAAATATTCTCAATAGAATATAAAGTTATCATTTTTCAGTATTTAAAAATTTACGATCAATTTTCTTTTTTCTTTTTGGTCCATAAATTCTTAAAATTTCCAAAGAATATTACTAATCAAAGGAGACCCTGTACAGTTTATTAATTAATAAGCTAGTAAAGCATTGTGATTTCTTTTCATTATTGATAATCATGATTATGTTGTTTTACTATAATAAGGGGTAACATAAGCATGGTAGCTAATAGTCTATTTAACATTTATGGTACCTGTCACTTGACGGGCACGGACACCGCCATTCCTTCCCTACATACCACCTACCTTTTCAATTTGGAAGATGCAATTTCTCAACCGCCCATTATTGTGCATGAAAACAATGTTTCAATTTCATTAAAAGTGTCTTTGGCAATGATGCTTTTGAATTTTGTATGAATTAATAAATTATTTTTTATATTTATACTTATATTTTTAAATTTAATAAAAATGACATCATCATTTTAAATATTAATATTAAAAAAATTTATTTTAATTAATAGAAAAATAATGCGATAAATTTTTATTAAATTAAAAAAATATAGATACTAAATATGAATTATAAAAAAAACGGTGCCAAAAAATTTATTTAACTATATTAAGAAATACTATTAATAATAAATTATCCCCAAATTTTAGCCCCCACACGGTCACATCCCTCTCCACTGTTTGAGTCTCTCATGTCGCCTCCTTTCGGAAAAATGCTACACTTTGAAAGTTATTAAAAAGGTATTACGCAATATTCAGGGAAAAAAAAAAAAACAACTTTATCGATATGGTAGCATTCGAGTGTCTCTATTTGAGATCTACATAATTTTTTTATTTATTTTTTTTAAGATCCGCTTGAGTATATATATAAAAGTCCGTTATAAATATGGGTTTGCATACGAAACATATCATTGACCAGCAAAATTACTGTAGCAAAATTTTACACATTTTATAAAACTTGACTAGACAAATCTAATTTGACTCTTTATTTTTATTTTTAAAATAGTTATGAATTTATGACTTCACTAGCTTTTTTTATTATGTATAAAATGAAATATTGTCTTAACATTACAAATTTAATTGAAACATAGTAATTAGAAGTTTTATGATTATATTATTAATATTTTCAGAAAATAAATAAATTATTATTGCATTTTAGATGAATTAACGAGGGGAGGGATAAGGCAGGGAATGGTCAATGGATGCATTTACATTTTTCGCTCTCTCTATTCCCTATTTAACAAGTGGGATGCAGATGCAATATGCAATATGCATTCATCATCATCTTTGTCTAATTTCCCTTTATAAAAATAAAAAAATAAAAATCTCTGTCTAATTTCCTTTCCTCTCAGTTTTCCTACCAACCAAACACAAACAAACAAAACAAAAGAGATAATAAAATTTATAAGAAAGTGGAAGACCTAAATAAAAAAAGATAAAAAACAAACATGTCGAAATGCACAAGTCCACACAGTCAAAAGTCCAAATAAAAGGTGCTCATGCTTTTCAGATTTGTGATTTTTCTCATTTGTATCCGTCGTGTCCCCATATATCCAATGAGATAAATACACGTGTAACAACTTATTGGCTTTCACAGTACGAACACCATTACTTGAAGCCCACCGGTCATTCTTCACAATACCCCCAATTTGAACTCTCAGCATCTCTCGCATTTGCTCCTTTCTATCTCTTCCTCTCAGTGTCTCCCATTTTTATCTTCAAAACGCTATCGTTTCAATCCCATCTTCTTCCCCAACAAAAGTTGAATGACCTGAACTCCAAAAGCAAGGTCGTCTCCAACACCAAATAACATCCATCCTCCACCGTCTGATCGTCGCCGGTCAACGATGGGGAAGACCTTGACCCAGATCCTGACCTTCTGGCTCTCGGAGCATCCATCCATCGTAGCCTTCCGCTGGAGCCACACCCAATCGTGGGGTTCCACCTGGTCCTTCCTCATCACCTCCATCGCCTTCTACCTCATTCTATCTTTCTTCCTCCGCCTCTTTCTCGCCCTGTTTAACCGGTCGGGTCGACCCGTGCCTCTCGGACCCATACCCGCTATCCACAGCCTCTCTATGGCCCTTATTTCAGCCACCATATTCGCCGGGATTCTTCTATCCACCGCGGCCGAGATTCGGGAAACCCGATGGTTCTGGCGGCGCTCCAAAACCCCTTTTCAGTGGCTCCTCTGTTTCCCTTTGGGCACGCGACCTTCCGGCCGAGTCTTTTTCTGGTCCTACGTTTACTACTTGTCTCGCTTTCTCCACATGTTACGCACGTTCTTCACGATACTACGTCGTTCCAAGCTTCCCGTATTCCAGCTTCTGAACCATTCCTTCATGACCTGCATGTCGTTCTTGTGGCTGGAATTCTCGCAGTCGTTCCAAGTGCTTGCCATACTATCCACGACGCTCGTCTACTCGGTGGTTTTCGGTTACCGATTTTGGACCGGCGTTGGGTTGCCCAGCGCTTGCTTTCCCTTCGTAATGAATTGCCAGATTTTGTTGCTGGGCTGCAATCTTGCTTTCCATGTGGGTGTTCTTTCGCTGCACTTTTTGAAGGGCGGTTGCAATGGAATTGGAGCTTGGGTTTTCAATTCTCTGCTCAACGCTGTAATTTTGTCGCTGCTGTTGAACTTTTATGTCAAAATGCATTTGGGGAAGTTGAAGGTCGGTGAAATTGAACGCGGGGAGACCATGGCTCCATCCTCCTCTGATTTGGTTGCAGAGACGGGCATGGAAGTGCGAGCTAATTCTAAAGAATTGTGAATAGTAAGTTTGTGGATGGACTTTTTTTAACCACGTCTTTTTTGTAATTTGGGGATTAAAAAAGAAAAAGAAATACCCTTTGAGCTTTTTTGTAATAGCTGTATAAATACATTGTATTAGCATATAAATAATATATATGTATATGGTTAACCAGAGAGATCTAGTCAAAGCAAATTTCAGGTAGAAATTCTTCTGATTGATTGTTTGTTTGTTCTCTTCGTTGAGAACTAAATTTGGGTTGGAATGATAAATTTTCTGTTGCTGGAATTCGTAAATGACAGAAATAATTAATGTGGTTCTCAAATCTCATGGAGCTTGTTCTGCTGATTAAGCAGCCAAAGAAAAAAGTCTTTCGAAAGCGCAATCATTAGATGAAACCCTTTTTCCTATATTTGCTCAACAGAAATTATTGGTTCGACTGACGCATTTAAAACAGCAGAATACAGCCCAAATTTCTGTGTAATGATTTTGTGGCTGTCAATGAATGAATAACAGAATAAGGATCTTAATTAGTACTCTCATTAGAATATTCTTGTTAGCTTGGCCAAAAATATGAGAATAATATAATTGTAATTTGATTTGGTATTAGCAATACAAATTATTAGATCTAATAATATGGCGTATCGTGTGGTATTTGTGTTTGTGTCAAATTTTTTTTACTCAAATCTGACCCATTAAACTTTCCTGTTGAAATATATAAACTCAAATTCATTTATAAAATTATCGTGTAACCCGTTATCCAATCCGTTAAATTTATTTTCAAAATTATTTTAAAAAAATAAAAAATATATTTGATTTATATTTTATAGTCCAAGCTAAAAAATAATGAAGCACTGATAAACATAAATATTTGTATCATTTTCCAGATCAAAAATAAAAACTAAAATTACATACTTAATACATGTTAAAAAAATAACAAACCACATAAACATAATACTTAAATATTTATACATAATTAATAACTGTGAATTATAAAAATGTAAAATATTATGAACTAAAGCTATATTAAATATTTATCGTGGCTAAAAAAATAAATATGCATTACAATTGTCAATTTAAAAATATTTAAAATATTATAAACTAAACTAAAAGTCTACATCCAATAGAAATAATAAAAAAGATATAATCTAAAATAAAATATCAATATATAAATATATATAAAAATTGTTATTTTTCAATGAAATAAAATATGAATTTTATAATTTTTTTAAAAAAAAAATAATGTAAAAAATTAGCTATCAATAAATAATTAAATTAATATTTTTTTTTATCGTATTAACGTATTCTAACTTATTTTTTTATTGTATCTTATCATATGGCACTTATATTAACTCAATTTTAATATTACAATTCTAAACTTAAAAATTATCATATTATAGCATTTTAACATGTCTACAGATTATAGAATAGTTCAATGCTGTTAGAGCCGCATGGAAATTCAGAATACTGAGTTTGCTGATACAGTCAGAGGGGCATGAGTTTCCCTTTAATAATACCCTCCCTGCAAATATTTAAAACCCAAGAAGTAATAATTTTTTTTATTGTTTTAATTTGTTAAAAATAATTCATGAAGCAATTAGTAACTAATAAATTAATCATGCTGACACTATCAGAGAAGCATGAGTTTCGCGTTAATTATTTAATAATATCCTACCTAGTCAATGTTTCAAACCCAAATAAAGTAATGTTATTTTATTAGTTTATTTCTTAAAAATAATTCATGAAAAAAGTTACCAAAATATAAATAAATTAATCATATCATTTGGTACTCAACAGTTTTTTTTTTTTTTTTTTTTTTGAATAAAAAAGACCTATCTGTAGCGGAGTCATAGGCCCAGGAGGTATTTAACGAGTGGACCAACCAAGGCGTATTTTTAACACGATAGGAGTCCACGATTGGAGTCCGTGTCGCTAAAATCTCCCTCTCCCTCGTGCAGTAGCAGCGGAGAGGAGCACTTGAATCCAAATGGAACTACTAAGACTCGAACCTCAATTTCCGTACTCGCAGGTACTCAACAGTTATATATACCTTTATTAGAAGAAGTTATATATGGCTTTAATTATTATTTTTTGGTAAATCAAAGCTATGTCTTTTATTATTATTATTATTATTATTTTGGTAAATCAATTATATTATATATATATAATATTTATACTAGTATAAATATTGCTTCACAAATGGCCCCTCTGAAAAAAATGGCTCTAGAGTCTATTCCTTTACCCGACATGTGTTGCTTTTCTATTTTCCAATAATGAAACACATTTTCTTTTTATATTTTTATTTCCTTTACTTGTTCAGGCAAATATGAAACTGATAACACTATTATCAAAAATATAAAATAAACTGATAACACTGTGTAAGTGCTTCTGCGAGGAATTACATCAGATTCAGAAAATCCTTGGTGCAAATGATTATTAATTAAAAGTCTTGATAAAAATAATTTAAGTAATACGTCTAAAGATCACCACTCAGTGGCCGCACAAAGCAGAAAGTGGAGGAGAGACCATTGAGGATTGGGCTGAGATGGACAAACCAATTATAATTCTAAGAGATGGCCCACACTGCACATCATCAAAATATCTAACAGCAAGATACGCTTTTACTCTATACTCAAACTTGCATTCCCAACGAGCTTCTAAACTTTCAAAATTTCCAAACTCCAATATATACCTTTTTTATTGGCTTCTGTGCTCTGTGCAGACAAAGACACATACAGGGACAATTTTTTTTCCTAGCTGTGTAGGAAAAATTTCTGACAGTAAAAGAGTCCAGCTTTTATTCATATAATTATCCGGCAAAACATAGTAATTTTATTCTTTAACAATAAAATAGAAGAAAATAAAATATTTGAAGGAAAAAAATGAGGTAAAAAATTGCAAATAGATGACCGGAGATGCCTCCATTGTCCATAATAGATTTCGAAGAGAATCGATCATGTTCAGCCCTGTCCAGAATATGTTGCTTGGGTTGGACCAATTTCAGTTGGGCTGGATTACATGGAAATTGGGTCTAAAAACCCATTAAGAATAGAAACGAGGATCCATGCCCAAACAGAAAGATTTTGACTATTGGGCCATCTTTTTTTTTTTAAATGAAAGATTATTGGGCCAATTAGAAAGTACAAATACTTAAAAAACTAAAAAGAAAAAATGTTATTGACACTTTAGTATCATTTACAGGATGTTGCCGTTTAAATGTTCAATTTTTAAAAGCTGTTAATTAGATTTTTAATTTTTCAATTGATTAGTTCGATCTTCAATTTAACCAAATAAATTTGTATCGGTTCTAACTAAAAACTCATAGAAGAGTTTGAGAAGAAGGAGATTATAGTGTTGATCGAGGAGATAAAAGGTAATCAGATGGATGAAAATGTCACAAATTTATCTGGTCAAATTTGAGATTGGACCAATTTGCAAAAAATAACTGTTAATTTTAAAAATTGATAGCTTAAATCATAAAATATTAAAAATCAAATATACTAAATGCAATTATCTAAAAAAGAAAAAGGAAAAAAAGCACACTGCCTAAGCCAAGACGACAAATACGAAAAAGAACTCAATGAGCAAACAATCTATTGGCCAATAATTGTCTCACGAGAACACTATCTTATGTTGATGGTATAATTTAATTCATTTTTATTATTTATGTATGGAGCTGATAAATTCTAACATAATACGTTAACATAATATAAATTTACAAATATTTTTAAATGTTTGAATTTGTATATTTTAAAATAAATTTAATGGATTAAATTTAAATGAATAAATTTTGACACAAATATAAGCACGTTACAACACAAACATGAGATTAAGATTAATATTACATGAACTTGCCTTTTTTTAAGGGTTTAAGTTTGTATAATTTAATAAAAAAACTTAACATATCGAGTTTAAATGAAAAAAAAAAAATTGACTCGAACACGGGACAATACAATATATATGAATACAACACACTACAACATACCACTATATGAATACAATATAATACGATACGTTATCATGACTACTTGTATATTTTTTATATGGGAGAGCTAACTTTTATTGATCTAGAAAGTTTACTGAATCACTTCTCAAAGTTCTAGAGTTCAAATTACCCCAACCATTAAAAAAAATAAGTTAAGGACAGTTTATAGCGTTAACTAATTTTTATGAGATAAAATCTTCTAGTAGAGGAAACCAAGAGGAAAAATGAAAAATANTTTGACACAAATATAAGTATGTTACAACACAAACATGAGATTAAGATTAATATTACATGAACTTGCTTTTTTTTAAGGGTTTAAGTTTGTATAATTTAATAAAAAAGCTTAACATATCGAGTTTAAATAGAAAAAAAAAAATTGACTCAAACACGGGACAATAGAATATATATGAATACAACACACCACAACATACCACTATATGAATACAATATAATACGATACGTTATCATGACTACTTGTATATTTTTTATATGGGAGAGCTAACTTTTATTGATCTAGAAAGTTTACAGAATCACTTCTCAAAGTTATAGAGTTCAAATTACCCCAACCATTAAAAAAAATAAGTTAAGGACAGTTTATAGCGTTAACTAATTTTTATGAGATAAAATCTTCTAGTAGAGGAAACCAAGAGGAAAAATGAAAAATAATAAACATAACAATAAATAAAAATTTACCACTAAACAGAAAAAAAAAATAAACAATTATACTTGAACCAAAAAAAATATTATTAAAAAAACAAATTAATATAATTAACAACCATTGGATACTCTTAGAAAAGGTCGACTATCAAGACAAATACAAATTCCCAACTTACATTATTCATGTGGCTGACTTGGTTTGGGCTCAGACAATTAATATATTAGGGTGCTGAAGTATGTATTTGTTGCAAGTATAATCCTTATCCAATATTCGATTGATCAATACTGAGTCTTGTTATGCATCGGTTGGACATAACCCTCAAAGAAAGCCGAATTGGGTCGGCGGTGGGTGTTTAACAGATAGAAAAGGATAGGATTTTGTCTTTGGATATAAATATTCATTATTTATTAGATTTATGTAAACTTTGTCAGCATTTGGTACAAGTTCAAATCTGGGGTGGGTGGGATGACTCTGTGACTCTGTCCCAGTTTCTTGGAGACTTCCTAATTTCTGTCTCGAGCCCACCCTGATTACATGGACTATGTGGATCCACATCGTGTGGATTTATTTTTGGTTAATGGGAAAATTTGGACCACAATGCAACCATGCTTTGTGTATTTTCCAGTTGGTTTAAAAAAATTGCAATTAAAAGACTTTTTATATGGTCTGCTCTTTTTTTTCTTCTCAAGGATTTTAATATTTCTAAATAAAAGGGGACCATAGATTTCATTCAACTTAAGTCGAATTCAGATTTTCAAAGTGTAATTAATCTCTATGGCTTTTTCTACGGGACCAAAGTCACAAATGTTTTCTATGTTTTGCTGCGCTGAAAGAAACCCTCCCAGGTTTAACACTCTTTACATTAAGCAATGCCCCGTCCAAACTATTAGTCATTTTTAAAGTTTTTTAATGCCTAAAAAGGATTCCACAAACTACAAACACTCATCCACTTTCTTTAAAATGTGCCACTTTGATTTCTTGCTATTCTGCATATTTTGTACGCATTTTATAGATGACAATTACAATCACCGTTGGATTTCTTATTATGGAGTAAAAGGATTTTATTTTATTTTTTTATTGACGAAGCATTATTCACTCATAAAATTGGAATTAGATGATAAATGTGTCGATGTGATGGGATGGAACGGAACGGAACTAGGCAGTCTTTAATGCCTGCAGGTAGAAGAGACGTGGAGGCTGTATGTTGGAATTGGACTGGTAAAGCAAAGTTATGCCTGTATAACTCTCATGTGAATGCAGAACAAGTAATTTAGTATTTCTGACCCTACGGTGTGAAATGAAGATTTGAATAAATAAATAAGAAAGATGACAAATATGGTGGTAAGAAGTAACAAATTGTCTCTTGTTTTTGTATTAGAAGATGAGAAATGAGAATAACAATTCGTAATAGCTATTTGCCAAATTTCAATTTATTAAGGATGAAAAAGGAAACTTTGACTAAAAAATTAATTACACGATCAATCATTTGATTTCCTGTTATTTTAAAAGATTACTTAGTTTGATAAATTTAGAATGCTTATACCAAGAGAAAAACTTATATAAAATAGCAGCTTTATATTATTTTTTATTATTTTTATTAATCGCATGATATTTAAATTCAATCATTTATAATCATGCACAATAATATGCAACAATAACATAAAATATATAGGTTCTATGATAAATTATTGAATTTTTTGCTTATAAATGGTTTGTTATATCACATTATTCGTATAATGGATATATACTTATGTTCCAGTTTTTGCATTACCTACCAAATGATACATTAAATGTACGTTTCATTTTTATTCTCCTAACACTATACAGCTTGCCAAATCACATTAAATGTTAAAAAATATAGGATTCTATTGTTTCTTGCTATGGATGAACATAGAGTTTCGGTGCTCTTATTTTGACTCTGCATCTACTTAAGCATAGTTTAATAGGTAAAATCATAAGTTTAAAATTTAATCATCAGCTTTTTATATTTTCAAGATTATTTTTATTTGGGGTAGCTTTTGAAAAGCTAGGTAAAAAAAAATTCAAATCTAAAAATAAAATCTTTTAACTAAAATTATTACAAAGCAGCTTTTATCATAAAAGCTCTTTTGGAAACAAAAACAGTAAAAATTATCCCAAAATGCGTTCAAAACTTTTGACTTAATATTCAATGTGGACCAAACCCTATTTGCGAGGTACAACTGCCAAGTGGGACATTATAGTCCCCCTGTTCTGCCATTTTTACGCGCATGCTGCCGATGCTTTTGAATGACCTTTTTTTCTTTGGCCCCTGACCTCAGAGAGGAGAATAGCCAAGTTTTTTGGGTAATGGAGGAGAAAAGCCAAGTTAGACTTAGAAAAGCCATGAATTGTCATTTATTTACTTTTTCTTTGTTCCGGAATTAGTTTCTGACTTTAATTATTTTTTTAATCTCGATTGAGTCGGCTAAATAATTATTTATGTATATTTATTTCCAATGAGTTTATTTTTAAATTGTTAAAGAAAAGACTAATTTCCTAAGCATAATTAAGAGTTTGAGAGATATTTAAGGTAACATGTTAAATTATGATAACACTCCATGTTAGGTTACATAAAGCCAAGCCTAAATTTCTTAAACTTACATAGAATGAGGGTAATTAAAATAAATTAAACAAAACTGTATATTCTATGTCAGTGTATTATAAAATATATTTGGCAATTTTAAAATACAGACCATCACTAATAATATTTATTAGTCCCACATTATCATTTATTTGTCACTTGTAATAAACTATTAGTGACGGTTTATATTTTAAAATTGTCAATTATACTTTATAATATTTTGACTATTTTTTTGTATATGTTAAAAGTATAATTATTGATATCTAGCACCGAATTGCAATTTTTCTGAACCGTCCAACGGGTATGGATGAAAAGCTTTCTTGAGCTGATTATACCTTCCAATGTCAAAATTATGAAGCTTCATCAAATTCCTCTGCTTCGCGCTGAACCGGCTCTGGTAAAACCCTTCAAAAGAAGGCTCTTTGGAGGTCCTGAGGAAAAATGCATAGCCAGCCATGAAATACATTGATGTCACGTAGAAGCAAATGGGCTCCATGACATCCCACGAGAGTTCCCAAAATGTCAGCCTCATGAAACCGGCTGTTTGGAGAACGAGAAAACCAAGTCCACCCCAGAGCTCCCTACGGACCAAGTACTCGGCTTTTTTGTCAATTTCTGACTTCTGCTTATCCATTTCTTCTAGCTCTTTTCTTCTTGGGTCATTGAGATTGACTTCGGTAATAGGAATAAGTCCTTCAATAGCTTTGGCAACCTGTGGAACAATAACAATTTGAAACGTTTGGGTAAAAACATAGATCAACCTAACGTGCCTTCTACGTTAATTTACAGGCATTTAAAAAGGGTCATGCATTTGAGAACCCATAAACTTCGAGTCCTGAACGGCTTCATTGAATAATCAAGAGATGGCTTTAATTAAATTTTTAAAAATATGGTACCTTTTCCTCAAAAGATTGTTTTCAAAACAACAAAAAATAAAACAAAAACAGAGACATTTTAGAAAAACGCGTTTCCAAAAGCAAAATCCAATTCGAGAACCAGAGCTATGATGCTATCTTAGTAATGTGATTGGACCGATGATAAAAAATAAATAAATCAAACAAATTAGTTCCTCTTTTTTTTGGTCGAAACAAATTAGTTCCTCTGAGCTAACGATAATATCTCGCATCATATTTTTACCAAAAAAAAAATCATCGTATTATCAAAAGTCAGGAGATAAGTATAAACACATAACTATGATCTGTAAAGTATTATTATGCTCCTATTTTTAGTTTTGATAAAACTTAATGATCAACCACCGTGGCCCAACATTTTTTTCCGCAAAAGAAACCTAGACCTACCAATTTATTGGAAACCTAATCAATAATACATCTAGTGAGGTTCAAACGCTAAGTCCGTGCCAATCTTATGAATAAGACCCATAATTACATCGTTTTCTACTCTTATACTAATTTTTCTACTTGAAAATGACATGAACACATCCCCTCCGATATTTTCTTGTTTCTCCTTTTCTTTCATGTCTAATCAAATTGCAATTTACACCCACCCATTTCAAATCGTTTTCTAATTTTTTTTTCCTTTTAATTAAGAATATTTTGTTTGGAAAATTATTTGTAATTCGTGAAAAAAAGTAAAAATAAATGGTATGCCACTGTAGAAACTGAAAGGGCTTTAATTGATCCTTCCAAAAGCACAAAAGTGACCCTCTCAAACGTGGGAATCCTTTTTACACGTTTTTAGATCTGGCGAAACAACAAAGTTTCAATTTCCTGTGGAGAAAAAAAAAAGAAAAAAAAAAGAATAATCATAAAAAAGCATCAGTTTTCGGTATTGTCCCCTGATTAAAAAATAAAATTTGATAAATAATATTCGAAATCTCGTGAAAGGAACCTAATTAACCCATTCAGGACCATGACAATCTGAGAAATAACAACAAAATTAAAGCATAAAACTGAAACAAAAATAAAAATAAAAATATGTTTGGTTTATTCAAGAAAATTATAGATTAGAGAATCAGAATATGTAAACGAGATATTCACCTGCTCGGGCTTCAGGAACACAACGTTTCCCAAAACGATAACGCTGCCACTCTCATCCAGCTGTCTGGCTAACCCTCGGCCCTCTTCCGGATCCGAACCGCTTTCCCCGCATATACGTACAAAATCCGGAAGTGAGATCCAGCTGTTTCGGATCTCTCTCAGCCTCGATTTTACCGCCTCTAACTGCGCCACTCTCAGCAACTTTTTCGCATCCTCAACTCGCAGTACCGGCCTCACTGCAGCCGATGTCTCCGCCGCCGGCGGAGTCAGGACGTCCAACCGTATGCGGTCCTGGGCAATGCCTATGGATTTGAGCTTAATCATCAGGTTTTCTCCGATCGGAAGCGACCGAAACTCCGTCGATAGGGACGGCTGGATAATAGCCCTCTTGTGAAGGAATCGCCGGAAAATTCCATTATCTCCGGGATCCGGAGCGATATTCGTTCGGTTCGGGTTGGGAGGGATACGTGTTTGGGTCGAGGACGAAGATATCCGACAGTTTGTGATTCTGGAAATTTTGAACAGACGCTGAGCCAGTGTTTTCTTGAGCGCCATTTATGATCTTCTCTCTAGAAAAAAGAGATAAATTTCTAGAGAGAGAACAGGGTTACAGTAATAGGATTTTTTATGAAGTTTTTCGATGATTGAGAAATAAAAGCCTTACTGGTTTTGAGTGAACGAATAAGAGTCTTTCGCTTTATATAGGTGTCCCGTTTGAAAGGAGGACCAAGATATATTGAAAATAGCGTGGTATTTTGAGTTTCATTAAGTTGGAGGGAGAGAAATCCGCATTGCAGTTATGGACGAGAAAATTAATTATGCCCTGCAATTTGGAATTATTCGCTGTCCTGGTTATTTAGCCCTTTCACAATAGCATTGAATTATTCCCACGGAAGTAACTCCTTCAGGAAACGGTTTAATATCTCGCTCAGGAAATGGTTTAATATCTCGCCAAAAAGCGATAATTTGATGCCTCTGACTCTAATTCACGAGAGGGAAAATCTTATGACCTAGCTGAATCACCACACACGTGGTTGGCTAATCTTTGATGAACGAAACAAAATGACCGTTCGATCATATGATTTTTTAACGCAGGGTTTGCATCTTGACGTAGACTGGTGTCAATGCGAACCCCTTTTTTATTCATAATTAAATTGCCAAGTATGATTAGTGAGGTGGAATTGTCATGTTTTCCACGTGGAATAAAACTACCAATCTCCTTTGAAGTCAAAGTAATAAAATAGGATTGTTTACATGTGATAAGCTTCTCCACCTGTGTTTGAGCGAGGAAAGTAGGGATATGGCCGCTCAGAGACAACTGCGTCTGCGTGAGCGCGATGGGAGTTGCGTGAACGCAAACGTGTCGCCACATACAAGATTTCCACGTCAGAAAATGAATGTTTTTAATTCCTCGTGGGAAATTTTTTACTTGGGAAAAAAGATTTCTAACAGATTTCTGAAGGTAAAATTTTCACGAAGAATAATTCGCCAGGTGTCATGTGGTGTGAATGGCTTTCCAGATTCAACCTCCACGGGTTATGCCCTGTCTAACAGTTGCCGAAAGGTCAGTATTGGTGAACCGAAATGGGCTCTCCGTCCACCTTGGACCATTCTCATTTATCCAAGTCGAAACCGGTCGTTTTGCTTCTTCCAATTTTCAGCTGGGCTAATTCAATAATTATTCCAATAAACTTCTGTCTGAAAAATATATTGAGTCTTTGCATTTTTACCACTAATAAACATAATTAGTCAAATACAGAATAATAATAAAATATGTAGATAATATGTTTGTGTATAAATTATTTGTTTTAATAAAAAACACAGTAAAACAGATTATTTTGTATACATAACAATAAACTGTAATTATTAACAACAAAATAATAATTTAATCTATTAAAAAAATCAACATGATAATCAATTAAAAAATTGTTTAATATAGCACTTTAACAAAATTGATAAAACTATTTTATTAATTATATTTATATTTTTTAAATTATTTTTTATGCTTTTTTTTTTTGCATGTTTTATTTAAGTCTCATTTATTATTCGCGTTTAATACTTATAATTTTTTTATAAAAAAAATCACTTTTGACCGTATAGTTGAGCTTTGCATGTGACTTTAAAAAATATATATATATATATATATATAATTGTATGTACGTCTATTTTTGCTGAATTTATGAAATAGGCTAATAAATTTAGCACACTCATTGTATGATAAAAATAAATTTGACTGACAATACTCATATTGATTATTCGATATGATTCCTTGACATGTATTTTTAATAAGATAATACCATTGATACCTAATTATTTAAAATAAAAGGCTTATATATAAAAATGAAAGTACATGGAACTAAAATAAATAATTAAAAAGTTATGTATTATTCTACATTATTCTATTGGATAAATATTAGATTCTAATAAAATAAAATAAAAGATGATTGGACTCCAAATATCAATTGGAGAAGAAACCAAAACTTAATAGTTATACTTTTGCTAGCAAGCGGAAAAAATGGTTGGTATAATTAGCTTGTTAGACTATAACAGTCTATTATATCTAGGTGAATGTAATTGAGCTCGACTACTAATTAAAGAAATAGATAAATAAATTTTTAAGTACGCTGGCGTTACAAATTAATTTTTCTTTCCATGGACCAAGTAATTAGTTCTCTGTTAGTCATTAGGTGAATTTGGTCTATGACTACGTAGAGTCACTTCATTTTCAAAAGTTGTGAACGGTTTCGTAGAATCATCTAAAATTTATTGATTAAAATTAAGGACAAGTACGTGGGTAAAAGAACTTATATATCCATGTCATCAACGAGCTTTGTATGTTATTAATTTAATGAGTTTAACGTTGCGTAAAAGAAAGTCAAAATTATTATCTAGCTAGGCTTGTTTACATTCTGTAGTCCTCCTCAGTCCTCACCATGAGTTCCAAATTATCTTTCTTTAATTTATATTGTATTTCTTTGATTTTTTTTTTTAAAATTTATGTATTTACACGTGTTATCAATAAATAATATTTAAAACAAAATCATAAATGGTCAAAGGCAATTGCGTGTTATTTACCACGAACTCCAAAACTATTTATTTATTTTAATGTTTATTGTGCTTATCGCTCTACCAATTATTTCATTCGCAATAGCTTATAGCACAACTAATTAGTTATTTTTTATTGATTTAAATTCATTTTGCATGTGTCCTGCAAAAAAAAAATTCATTTTGCATGTGGGATTTATATTAGATCCTTATGTTTTATATCAAACGTTTGATTTTTATTTTATTTTATTTATCTGTAAAACGTTTACATTAGATGATCATAAACAATAATCATGTTTATAATTCAGAAAGAGATTGTGGAGATCTCACAACCGACAATGGCTGTGGTGATCCACAAAATTATTAAAAAAAAAGATAGAAAGTAATGTAGAATTGTGTATAGCGAAGCATAATAACGTAGAAAATAAAAGAAAAACAATCCCCAAGAAAAAAAAATAAACTAAAACTAAAAGACATTATTAGCAATCCTACTTGTAGTTATTTTAGAGCTCAGATCGATCATTTTTACCTATTTCAACGTTCACCAACAAAAAATAAAAAAAATAAAAAATTATTGCATACAGCATCGGAGCTATATATTTGTAATTAAACAAAATTTTAGGAGGTGAACTTTTTAAATTTTTTAAAATTAAATGCATTTTAGTACTATATAAAATTTAATTTGTTTACATCGACATTATAATTAAATTGAACATTTAATATTTTTAAATTTGTAATAAATTACATTTTAGTCCAATTAAGTTAAATAAAAAAAACCCGTTATGCAATTTAGTGCTCTTTAATTTTTTTTAACAAATATTTGAAATATTAAAAGAAATTGATCTATATTTTTTCCATCTACAATTTTTTGTTTCATCATAAATTGCTAAATATAATTTTTTACTTGAATTTTTTTTCATCATAATTTTTTTTTGTCTAAAAGGTTTTTAGGATGCATAAGTTTTTCATGATAAAAAATGTATAGGATGAAATAAATTCTATGTTAAAAAACTATATAAGATAAAATAAATTTTCATGATAAAATAAATTTAATAATTTAGAATAAAATAAATTTAGATGAAAAGAAATTTAGAAAAAAAAATATTTCATGATTAAAAAGAATTCACGATGAAGAGTTTATATAGAATAGAAAAAAATTTCATGAAGAAAAGATATGTACGAACTTTAATGATAAATAATTTGTTTAGTAAATTTAGAAGAAAAAATATTTTAAGACAACAAAAATTTTATAATGAAAAAAGTATATAGAATAAAAAAATTTAGGGTAAAATATAATTTTTTAAATAATTTAAGATAAAATTAAAGTTTTTAGATTAAATATTTTTTTAATATTTTAAATAATTAGTAAAGAAAAAATTAAAAAAATACTAACATTTAACCATTAAAAGAATCTGTTTAATTAAACTTAATTAAATTAATAAGTAATTTTTACAAATTAAAAAAAAATTAATTGTAAAAATTTATTATCTATTTGAATAAATTAAATTTTAAAAAGTATTAAATTTATTTAATATTTTTTTTTTTGTGAATTTTTTTTAAGTTATATGAATGAACTGGAGGGACTAATTTAGAAGATATATGTTATTCGACTTCCTTTTTGTTTCTATTTCCTTAAAGAAAAAAAAGAAGAAAAAAAAAGGGCAAGGGTTGAGGAAAGAGTCGGAATGAAAGTAATAAGTCGTAAATGGTGGACAGCGCCTGAGACCACCCAACTTGATGATGCCAATCCTATCACAATGCTTTTTCTACGATAATTTTATAGGATTGGATGCTTTTTTACTTTAATTTATTGGTGATAAATTATTATTATATTTCTTTTAAAAAATTCCAAATATCATTAAGAAAAACATTGCTGTAACATCGGCATGCCTGAAATATTGTCAATATTTCTTCATCTTAATATTTAATTTTGCCTGAAAAATTGTCAATATTTTTTCCTCTTAATATTTAATTTCGAAAAGCATAATTTTAATCTCATCAAAATTGTTTAATTAAATTTTTAAGTATTCAATGAGATCACATTATATTATTAAATTAATTTTTCTCATAAATTTACAATATTATTAATTTATTTATTTATTAATAAATCAAAATATTATTGAATATTAAAATTTTTATTATTAAATTTGAAGACCATTGGTAAATTTTATTCTCTATGAATACAAGTCAAACTGCAGAGGCTGGATGGTACGGCAAAGAGATTACTCTTCAAATATCGTTGAAATTATATCATATCTATAATGTCCCATCAGCAGATTTTATTTATTTATTCATTCATTCATTCATTTAGAGTTGATAAAGATATTAAAAAAAAAATGTAAATGGTATAAAGAATGAAGGTTGTAAATTCCTTAATTCTCCCCATAGTAAATCTTAGTTCTCATATAAATGTCCTTCACCGTGTAGGTTGTAAATTCAAAAGTGAAGATAAAAAAAGTACTGGACTCACTAATGATTTTAATATATGCAGCCAATTTTTGTTCACCACTTAATTTCCAAGCACAATTGGATATAGGCATATATTCTGAGGTTTTATTGTTCTACCACGAAATGTGGTGGACAATAATTTTTATTCTCACAAGGTTTGACATGTTCCACACAAGAAGTACTCAATCCCTAGCATGACCTACTAGATTTAGGCCTCAACTTGAAGGTGTCCAATCCACAAATTATGCATCTAATTAAATTATTATAATTTATAAATGTAGCTGTTATCCTGTTTGCCTAAAAATGATGACTAAACAAGTACTATACTAATATAATTAACAGTTGGGTCCAAATGTTTGAAGCAATATCCTCCTCATTAGCTAGCGTTTTGGAGAGGATGCACTGTATGATAATGGCAATGATCTGGCCACTTAATTTTTTCATAACTTGTATAGCTAAGCTTAATTTATTAATTTTGATTGTTTTTCTTGTGCTTTTGGGTTACACAATCACCGTGTATTTAATTAGATAATATATTGAATGGATTAAGGAAAAAAATACAGTAAATGCGAGTGATGTGAGAGCAAAGATAAGGATATTCTCTAAGAATTGATGCAATATATGCAACTGGAAGGATTTATTGTACATATGTATAATCTGAAATAGGTCCCATAAAAAGTGGGTATTGAATATTCATTTACACTATTAAAATAATAATGATAATAAATAAGAGGAATAAAACAAAAGGATAAGAGGAATAAAACGAAAGGATTCCATTGCCGGGAATCGAACCCGGGTCTCCTGGGTGAAAGCCAGATATCCTAACCGCTGGACGACAATGGAAGAGACGTTTAGTTGTGTGATAAAATTATTTTAAAAACATTTAATTATTATTATTATTTTAAAAAGGCCAGAAAATTGTGCCTTATTTTAATTTAATTTATTTCGAAATATGCTATCCATTAGAAATCTTCTGCTCACAACATAATTAAAATTTTCCTTTGATTGTGCGTCAAACAGTCAATTAATCTGCATAAACTTCCATTTTTATGATCAATTAAACTGCATAAATTATATTCCTTTTTTTTTTAGAAAAAAAATAATAAAAGGCCAGGGAATTGGGCCTTTTTTTTTTTTTTCGAAATATGCTTTCCATTAGAAATCTTCAGCTCACAATATAATTAAAATTTACCTTTGATTGTGCATCAAATGATCAATTAAACTGCATAAACTTCCATTTTTATTTAATGGGTCGTTAATCTTAGTAGTCTAGAAGATATATGAAAGCCATTTAATGGATCACTAGAACTTAACATTCTAGGAACTTTATCAGAAGAATGAGAACCTAAACTATAATGGTGAAAATTTGACATCTTATTACCCTCCTTTAAACATGACTAACAGAAATGTTACAAAAATTTCCAATCAATTTCTTACGTTTCAAAATCATACCACAAAAACGGTGATTTTCATCAATACTACCACTGACCCAAGCAGCAACAACATTAGAATCCAACTCAACTTAAATATTAAGCTTCAGCAAATATGCAACTAGCTTTATCAATATTAACAGTACAACCAGCAAGCCAACAACCATTGTGATCTTAATCACCCTCCACCACCAGTTTCATTTGAACTCGAAAACAAAAAACTATCGTCAGTATTTAGTTTTACAAAACACTCAACATGAGCTTTCCTAGCAAACCAACAGGTTTCCTTCCATTTTACAATCATTTACACAAAATTCTAAACATCTTCATGGCATAGCTTCTAATGATTCTCACAGGATTCTTTGGCCACATAAAACCTTCTTCAAAAATGTGCTTGCAATTAACGCCACTTCCAAATCAACCAACTACCCACACAAAAATTTGATTCCAATCAACCAAACTCAGTTGAAGAACCCAGCAATATAACTGAAGAAAGATGAATCTAAATCAGCCACTAGACTCATTACACTCAATAAAGCCAAATTTCTTTAGCATATTTGTAGTCTTTTAAATAATGCAATCTGTTTTTTCCAAGACAGACACAAATAAAACTGCTACTTTCCAAAGCTAGGTTTCAGTTTTATTCTATCAGCATTGGTAAGGACTTTTTCAAGAACAAGGAACCAATAGAAAATATTAACTCTAGGCAAACCATTTAAATATAGAATATCATTCCTATTTTGCAATATCCTAATCAAAATTTTATACTTTTCATTATTAATTGTTTGTACTTGAGTGGAAAGAGCAAAGAATAAATATTAAAAAAAAATTCCATTGCCGGGAATTGAACCCGGGTCTCCTGGGTGAAAGCCAGATATCCTAACCGCTGGACGACAATGGAGTTGATGTTTTTAATTATTAATTATCAAATATAACATAAAATATAAAATGTCAAATTGGAAACCAAACATGTCGTCGGATACAATGAACTCGACCAACATGTTCTTGAACCAATTATGAAACATAAGAATGTCAGACGTGATATACCAACTGATTAGAAACATAACTAAGCTTTTGATTCGGCGTCAAATGTTCAATTAAGTTGCATAACTTCCATTTATATTTCCTAACCATGGAACTCAGTAGATAAAATGGTTATAAGTTGAATTATAGGTTATAATTTTAAAACTTAAGCTATTAGAAGCTATTTAATTATGGCTTTTAGAATACTTTTTGTCTAACAAGATACGAAAGTCATTGCGAGGAGTGTTTGTCTGTTTGAAGTAACACCAGCTTACTTGTTATTTTAAGATTTTGATAGAGCTGAAAGTCATGGCTAAGCTTTAGTCGTCTGGTTAAATTGTCATAAGTTTTTAATTTACAACAACGAGTCTTGAGATGGTCGGAAAATCTACGCCTAATTTAGCAAGAAAGTTCGGTAATTTTGAATTTTTGACCGAGTTTCATAAGGGTAAGCATTGCATTCTTGTGGAGAAAGAATAAAGCTTTATTGGTAAAAGATCAGGAATTATAAAGGGTCTCCACACCCACAACTTGTTTGATGAAGCGCCTAATAGAGATATCAATTCGATCAACTCTACTCTCGCTTCGTACACCCCAAACGTGCCTTTTCTGCTACATGGCTCTCTTCTTTGGTGCGCATCACACGGATTTTATACTTGATGCTTACAGTTTTTCCCTCGTCTTCGTTCCATGTTCGGCATTGTCTGACACTCCGAGTGGCAATCAAGTTCAATGTCTCATGATTAAAACGGGTACAGAGTCGGGAAACGTGACAAAAACTGCTCTCATGGACCAAAAACTTTTACATGCAACGGGGTCACTCATCATCAAATAATAATATTTCATATAGCACACATATACTTTATTTTATCCTCATGTAAAGTTGCGCATAATTATAGGTTGTTCAACTTTATAATATTTTCTCCTTATGGACATGTACTTAAGGTATGACTATTTGGATGACTCCAATAGGATCTTTGAAGAGATGGAATGCAAGGATGTTGCGACTTTGAATGCTTTGCTTTCAAGCTTTCTGCGACATGTTCTTGTTCAAGAAGCAATTGGTGTGTTTAAAGCCATGAGGAGGGACAGAGTAAGAGTTTAGTTAATTCACATTGTGTTCGGAGCTAAAAGCTTGTATCATCCTGAAGGCCCTTCGACAGGGTAAACAGGTTCATGGATTGGTGGTAGTAATGGGGCGTGTTGTTGTGGTTTTGTCCCTTTTGGGTACTGCTCTGATTGACTTTTACTCCGATGTCGGGCATATTAGCGAGGCCATCAAAGTTTACTCTAGTTTGAATTGCAGAAAGGACTATATCATGAGCAATTCACTAATTTTTGGTTGTGTTAGGAATCGCTAGTATGAAGATGAGTTCCATAGTATGCATACCATGAAACCTGACAGTTTCTCTTACTAGCACTCTTACAGGTTGCTCAAAGATTTCAAATTTGTGAATTGGGAAGCAGATACACTGTGTAGCTATGCGTTAAGGTTTCACATCCGAGACTCAGTTGTGCAATATACTATTGGACATGTATGCAAAGTGTGGGAAGATTTCCAATGCTCGATCTCTGTTTAATGGAATTTGTAATAAAGACGTGGTTTCTTGGACAAGCATGATAGATGCATATGGAAGCCATGGGCATGGGCTTGAAGCACTTGATCTGTTCAGAAAGATGGGGGTTGCCTTGTTAAATATTGTGAACTGTTAACCTTCACCGAGTAAATTCATATAATTTATCTTATTATGTGCTGTGATTTCTTTGTCTAATCTTTATTTTAGTCACAACTAATTCAATATTTGTATTCCTTCTTCTAATTAATTTGTCTAAAAACGGTGAATAGTGATTGCAACAGCAAATACTGGGATAAGGAATTGTGTTCTTGAAGGAGATTCCATCAATACCCCAAAAAAAAAACAAAAAAATTAATATGGTGAAAAAAAAAAAAAAAACAAACAAACAAGAAAGCCTTGTTGCAGGAAGATTCTTGGTGGAAAGCGGTGACCTTATTTTGACTTGGTTTTGCTTGGAATGTACGGCTGATGTACTTCGGCTTGAAAAATGGCCCATCAATGTTGTTTGCTCTCTAACTTTTTCATAATTAAATTATATTTGCAAAATATATACATATATTATATATAACATTTCAATGGAAACGTGGGGAGAATGAACTATTCACCCCAAAAAAAATAAAATTCAAGCGAATGTACACGTCACGTCATAGAAAGATTATACATATATATACAAGGAAAATGGCTTATTTTTGTTGTGAAAGTCCGCCTGCTGATTTAGAAATGGTTTGCTGGTTTGGAATACGATTGGAAGTGAAATTTCTCTCGCTAGCGGGCAGCGGCTAGCTCTCTGTTTTGAGCCCACAGGTCGCTACTCGCATATCAAGGATGCATATCTACTCTTACCCAAAAAATGATGCATATCTACTCAAATATCTTCATCGCCATTCAAAGTAAATATTTTCTTAAATTACCTTCGCCATTAAAGGCTCGCATATTTTTTTTAAAATATTACTTTTTATTAAATATTTTGTGTATTCTCTTCTTCCTTCCCTAACTGATTCTCTTTAAGCGGATTAGGCATGTTTTGAAGAGACTTTCAAGAGTAATAGACTTTCAAAAGTGATCTAACCTTTAGAATGATGGACCTTTTCCATTAGCCTCTGGTCATATATTCTAGAGGGCTCACTAGACTGAATGAATATATGCTTTTTTCTGAAATTGCGTTTCTATTTCTGCTACATAAAGAACTGAAAAAACATAACCTTTTCCTGAGAACAAAGATATGACAAAGTTGCGTTTGGATGCAAAAATAGTTGCGTTTCCATTTATGTATATATCTTGCCTTTTCATTTACAAACACATACACAGAGACATTTACACTTTGCTCTTATATACACAAAAAAAAGGATGTACTTGTATAATTCCTAGGTATCAAGTCACCATCATTTGGTGAAACTCGTTAAAATCAACTGCTCCATTGCCATCGGTATCGAAGAATCGAATCATAGCAACGCACTCGTCGTACGATTTAGTATCGCCGAGACGACACAGCATCCTCTGCAAGCTTTTCGGTGTTATGCAACCTTTCTCCAATTCAAACATCTCGAACGCCTTCTTCAAATCTTCCTCTTCGCCATCCCTTTTCATCAGCTTTAAGAAATCGTTGAAATCCACTAAATTGTCTCCATCTTCATCAAGCTCATTGATCACCTCCTGAGCCTCTTCATGAGACATGTACTCTCCGACCGATCCGAAATACGATCTTAGTTCCAAGGCAGAAATTTTACCATCACCATTTCCATCGAAATAGCGAAAAACCTGCCTCAGCTGATCGTCTGCTCTGCCGCTGTTATTTCTTGGTGTTCTAGGAGACAGAGAAGAGGCAGGGGAGCTTATTGTGGAGCTTGATTTTGATCCACGAAGACCATGGAAGCTTAGCTTAAGACTCTTATTGGTGAACCATTTAGGGGATTTGGAAACTCTTTGATCGCTAGTCGCCATTGGTGGAAAGAAATAGCTTTTTTCTTGAATTAAACATAACATGTAGATGTAACAGCTTTATATAGGAGGAGGAAAAGCATAAGTATCTAACTCTATGACGCTTGTCTTGAAGAATAAAGAGCATGGGGAGGAAAGTGCATGGCAATTTCCTAAGGGTCCCGAAATATTGACTGTGTATTTTTTTACTTTTTTTGAAACCGTGTTTTTTGCTTTGAAATGTTAATAATTAGTATACGTCTACCTAATTTGCTTTTATTTAACTTGAAACTTCTATTTTTATTTTGAATATAGTCTACCTAATTTGCTTTAAGATTGGTTACTCTTTAGATGATGTGGAACTCTTTTGGCTCAATTTTCGTTCTCCTTTTTGTTTTTTGTTTTTTGTTTTTTGTTTTTTTGTTTCTTATAACAAAAATTATTGATACACAATGAACATTATTTCCTAAAACTAATGAAGTTCACAACTTTTTAATCTTCCGGTAACATTTTGCTGAACTTCAAACAAAAGTTCAAAACAGGTCTTCTAAATAAAACCAGAAATAAAACTCTATCTATAAAGAGATACTAAACAATTTGTCTAATGATCAAATTTTAAAAATAAAAATTTCAGCTTTTTGACAGATTATATATGTAAAATATATTATAAATTAAAAAGGATTGGAATTTCATCAAACCTGATCCAATTTAAGATTTACAATTGTAATCCCAAAAGTTTTATCATTTGTCCAAGCTTACCAATGATCACCTTCACATTGATTAGGTTTCAGGTACTAAATTTTGGATTCCACAAACGTTTTTAATGGCTTTGGAAGGTAGATGATGCTTTCAATGTGATTTAAATATCCTTACCTAATCATGACCATGAATTGGGAATTCTTCCTGTAGTGCAACACAAACAAATCTTGGAGACCTTTAACAATTTTATTTTATTGGGTGATATTGTGCATTTTATGTTGCCCGACAAACACTCAATTACATATAGAATTCATAGGTAATTTTACTTTTTGCATTATATGCAATTAGATATCTAGGCAACATAAATTGTGCCATATTGCCTAGTAGAACAAAATTATATAAATTATATCATGAATGTAAATAAAATAAAACATTTTATTCTTGTTTCCTAACGTTTGGTAATTTGGTGTGGCATAAGTAGATAAATTAGGTAAAATGTTGTTTGTTTGATCTGCTTTTGGACAACTTGTTTGTTTGATATATTGAAAATGAAACCAATAAAAAAGAAAAAGAAGAAGAGATTAGTTGATCTCAACCTCAACTCTTACATAGACTAATTAACGCATAATGTGGATGATTACAAGTGGTATGGACCATCTAGACACGTTTCAAGTTGAGAGCTTCAAGTTGAGCTAGCTTATTAGTATTTATTTTTTTGGTAAATAATATTGCATAGAATCACAAAAAGACCCCAAACATGGGCTACACCTCATCTGAGGAACCTAGACAGTCTAACAAAACTAAATTCAGGAAGTTGTCTAAGATAAAAATAAAAGAAAGAAACAGAATTAAAAAAAATATGTAGCAATGCAATCCGCCAACCTGTTCAATCCCGGAAATTCCAATTAAGAGTCCAAAAAATGCTCTTTAACATTAGGCTATGACAAGTATTCCAACCTCTATAGGACTGCGAGTCCAGCACATTTTTAACCACCGAGGCAGCATCACAGGACCACACCACCTTCTCCCAGCCCAAGTTCTCCAGATTCTCAAATGCCCATTCAAGAGCAAAAATCTCGACACCAAAGGAGAAATGCACTCGCAAAGCTTGGATTCAAAACGGATAATTAATTCAAGTTGAGCTAGCCAGAGTTTAACATGTGTCAACCGCAATAATGAAAGCGTAGTAAGCGAATGCCTACCCTTTGAGATGGTTTGGTGATTCACCAAATCCTCACGAGGATTGAACAAAAACTATTGGAGGTTGATAATAGCAACGAAATTGCCAGTGCAGAAAAAACAGAGCTTGTGTTCATCTTTTCTAGTAACAGGGAAAGTGCACTGCAGCTTCCTCACTGACCAATATGTAAACACACTATACTTGGATATTTTACTAGTTGTGAGTTTTTAATTACCGTAACAACTACATTTAGTATTTACTATATACTTTTTTCCCTGCTCAATTTTACTCGGAATGCATGTGTTCCAGGTGGCCAGAAAGAATAGCAGACGTCTCAAATACGATTTTCACATGCTTCCTCTACTTGTACATTCTGAGAATGGTCTTGGCAATGATGAAAGTTACCTGCCCAATGAGAGGACAGAACCAATCTTCTACCTCCTAGGGATGCAAAATTAACCAGAGAGGGCATGAAGCTACTCGAATTTCCAGCCCATGGGCTAATTTTGAAAGCTGAAATTCAGTCATAATTGAACAAATGAATTATTTTTTTACTTAAAGCTGTATATTTTATCCATCAACTTTCTCAGAGTAGATATATATGGCCTTAAAAATCAATAAAAAAGAAGAAAAGAAAAATACGTAATAAAAGATGATGATGTGAACCAGCAATAATCCAAAAGGGACAATATATGTATTATCATTTGATGACAGAATACGCATGAATCTTCCTGAACATTTACAAAAAAAGAAAGCAAATCAAAATTGTTTTAGAGATGTGGGGAATTGTATGGCGAATACAACTAGATATGTTGTATATAAGTAATTGAGAAAGACATGTCTGGTCAGCAGCATCATAATTGAGATATATATATATATCTCTAATCTTATTGGAATTTTTATAATATTACATCCTCGTTATTTGGTTGGTACCCAAGACAAACTCTTCCTCGATCAATTTAAAGACAGATTTTATACATTCATTGTTCGGTTTGTTTAAATTCCAGATTAATTTGTTTGGTATTTGTTGGTTTTAGACATCAGTGTCACAGAAAGTAAATAGTTGCCGCATGGCAGAAGAAGACCATCTTTTTTTAGCCTTTTACATTCTTATCGCACTTTCTCCTATTATTATTATTATTATTTTATTTTTTTGAGAACCTAAACGTTATCTTAGAGAAATATACATATATTGGACGGATAATGACGAACCATGACACGTGTGCTAGAGATAGATATTTCCAAGTTGCAGCAAACCGTCACCGTTCGTTTTTGTCCTTTAGGAAAAGATTAAAACCCTTCTCATCGTTTACGGCTAAGCACTTTTGGCCTCTTTTCTCTCTCCTTATCTCGTAGTACGAGAATGCCCCGACAAAATTTCTGGTTACCTGAAACGTAAGGGCCGTATATTTGCTAATATTACAGCATTGCCACTTCCATTTCGCAACCGCTGTTTACCTCTAATTACTAAAAAAAACAAAAAACGCTGTTTACCTCTACATATTATTAGTCTCGGAAACAATGTATATAGACCAAACGACTTGTACTATACAGCTCCTAGAAAAACAATAA
This sequence comes from Ochetophila trinervis, assembly GCA_003254975.1. NCBI lineage: Eukaryota > Viridiplantae > Streptophyta > Magnoliopsida > Rosales > Rhamnaceae > Ochetophila > Ochetophila trinervis. The sequence goes on along the minus strand of QANX01001056.1, from coordinate 79,791 downwards.
ATATATTAAAAAATTATATATTATCAATAAGTGCATATTCAATATCAATTTAATAATATTTGAATGTTTCATTTTATTATTATTATTATTATGTAACATTATGCATAATTATAATTAATTGAATTTACATAACAGATAAATTAATAAAAATAATAAAAAATAATGCAAGACCAATTTTCTCTCATAAAACAGATGCGTTTGTTTTGGTTTCAGACATGAACCTGATCATTATGTTGGCCAGGTTCAACTGATTCTGATTCTATTGTATTTTACTGTTTTGGTTTCTCATATGAACCTGGCAATTTTTGTTGGGCAGGTTCAACTGATTCTATTGTAATTAACCATTATATGTATTATGCACAGTTGTAACTTTTTCTCCCCTTCTTGATAACAAATGCAGAGTAGTACCTTAAGTTTGTGTTTTTTAGTTTGAACTTGGCCAATATTGTGCACATGGTTCAGTGCCACTTTTATTGATAGACAATTGCCAACATTAGTTAAGATCGACTCAAAACGGCATTTTTAGCTAAATCATGAGACAGCAATATGCGGTGATGAAGAGCCACAAGCACATGCATTGTTATATCATATATAATTCTGATTATCTCTTACAAATACTATCTTTTAGCTTTGGAATATTGAAATATATATATATATATATGAACAGGAAAAATAATATAAATCATGAACAAAAGAAAAATATTACATATATATAATGTGAATTAATATTTGATGTCTCCATGAATAATCCAAACATAGGGTAAATTAATTGTGAAAACAAAGGAAAGAACATCTGAAGACGTACACTTTACCCACAACATTTGACATGGGGTTTTTTTTATGTAATTGCATCGTCTCTTAATTTCTCTTTTTTCATTTTCATATGATATTACAGCCTGTGCATATTTCAGCAACAAAAAAAAAAAAAGTCTCTACAGCGTGAAGTTTCCTACTGTATTGATCAATAAATTAATAATAATATTTTTTTTAATAATAATTAATAATAAAGTTTCCGACATCCAAAATTAATTAAATATTACTGCTTGCTTTATTAACTAAGAGTCAAGCAAGACAACTTGCAAAGTGTGCGATTCAAATTAATTCAATTGTTTTCTACTTGACCTCGACATGACCCAATATCAAGTGGATGATTTTAACTATGTTTTTACTAAGTATTTATATCTTCTGGTATGGTAAACAGCCGATCGAGGACCGTTAAAACTTTCTTTTTTTTAATGATACTGGAACCGAACGAGATAAACTGACAATTGCATATTTCGGTTAGGTTTTCAAAGCAAATTATCGAGTAAAGAGTGGCAAAACCTCCAATTTATCAAATAATGATTATAAGTTTGAATGGAAAAAAATATGTATGCGAAAACATGCTCTTAGAAATGTGCATACAAAATTTCACATTAACTAAGTTTTAAAATTTTAAAAGATATATTAAAGGTTTTGACTATTCTCATTAATGGATTAGCTTTTTAAAATGCTACCGAAGCTTAGAGTATATGTGCATTAAAGACTGTTTTGGTGAAGAATATAGTATTTCAACATGTCAATTGAAAAAAAAAACTAATTTAGTAAAAAATAGGTGGTTAATAGTTTAAATACCATAATTATACACACATATTGAATATATATTATCAAAATATTTTTTCCAGATTTTTTTTTAAACTTTTAATATCGATACTACAGAAGTAACATTGTCATAATAATAATAAAAGACTTAAAAGTTTATCTTCAACTGAACAGCATTATATAAATAGTTTGTTATTAATTATTCAATAAATTAAAGATTGACTGTTCATGATGGTGAGCGTAAATATGATTGTGAAATTTCTAAAAATAAAAAATAAAAGATGAAAAGACGTATGAAAATTTCCGTGAGAAGATGTCAACAGGTTCTCCGCATCTTGTACGAAAATTTCCACTGACATTTTAATTTTTAATTTTTTTTGATGAAACACTAACATTTTAATTGAGAGTGATGTGGACCTCAGAAGCTAAGGCAATGCAAGCATCAAAGTGAAGAATATGCGTGCCACAAAAACTCGATCCCTGTGGCTGTGATGATTAATATTAAAAGTTTTCCTCTTCCAGAAACGGACCACATGTAATTATAGCATTTCCCATTTTACTTTTATTTACAATCCCACCCCGAAAAAGGACAAGAATCAAAGAGATTATACTTGCTAGTCGGTATCTGTCTCTCTATTTAACTTTTATAAGCGGTGATATATCCCCTCGCTTCCTCTGAAAACCATAATATCGTCACCGTACTATTAACCACAAGAATTCATTCACCCACTTAAGAGTTAGAAAGAGAAGAAAAAACGAAGAATGCAAGTCTCTTATTGCTTAGAGGAGAACAAGGCGTGCGTGGGTTGGGTAGAGAAGTACTTTCAGGACTGTCTGTGCAACACCAAGGATGAGTTTTCGTTTGGTTTTGGGTTGATAAGCTTAGTTTGTTGGGGAGTGGCGGAGATTCCACAGATCGTCACCAACTTCTTCACCAAGTCCAGCCATGGAGTCTCTCTTGCTTTTCTCCTCACTTGGGTCGCTGGGTAAGTTCTTTTAGTAAAAACCAGAAGCTCAGAGATTTTAATAATATTTTCTTTTAATTTTTATATAGTAAGGTACTTTTGCTGAAACAGTTTTAATAGTTTAAGGGGCATAAATAGCAATCCGCATAAAACTCAGCAGATATTGGTGCAAAAAAAAACCCCTCATTGTTACTATTGGTTTTGTTGATTGCAGAGATGTTTTTAATATGGTGGGTTGTCTTCTGGAACCAGCAACGGTAAGTGCGAGGCTTTGGAAACTAAAACCGATAGCTTTGTTGTTTGCTAACTACAAGGTGGTCCAGACCGACCGACCTCAGTCCTCAGATTGGGTGGCTCTGTTCGACCGCCTTATCATACTTCTTTTTATCTATTAACGAGAAACATGTTCATTCTTTTATTTTTTATCCTTTTGAATTAGCAGTTTTTCTAGGATTAATGTTTTATGTTTTTGGATGCAGCTGCCAACCCAGTACTATACAGCTCTGGTAAATGCACTTCCTTGCTTTTTATGCTCATTCTCCATCATAAACTGTACCTCAAATAAAATAAAATGTTATTTTGTGAATCTTAGTGATGTAATAGGCCAAGATTTAAGTACTAAAATCTCGGCGTGGCCCGGCCCAATAAAGGGATGGGTTTTTAAATATCTGAGTTATACACTATAAATTGGGCCAAGGTTTGTAATTGATTATTATAATTTTTATTTTTGACACATAGCTTTACACAATCAGTACCATAGTGTTGGTAATACAGAGCGTGTATTATGACTATCTCTCTAGATGGTGTAAACGCCGGCAGATTTCTGCTAACCAAGAGGTACACTCATCAAATCAAACAGTTATAACTTTTACTACTAGTTAGGGGTGGGCAAAACCGAACCAAACCGTTCAAACCGAACTAAACCGTTGCTTTTGGTTCGGTTTGGTTTGGTTTGTAGAAGAAAATGGTTTGGTTTGGTTTACTATGTTAAAAAACCGTTATTAATGGTTTGGTTTGCGGTTTGGATAATTTTTGGACCAGACCAAACCGCAAACCGCACTTAATATTATATACATTTATAATATTTTTTATTATTAATAATATATATAACTAATATATATTTTTAATTTTTAGTTTGGATTGTAATACTTTGTTTTAATTTAGATTTTGAATTGTAATATTTTGAATTTGAATTTAATATTGTAGTATTAAAATTAGTTTAAATTTTGAACTATAAAATTAAATTTTAGTCTTGTAGTTATTTTGGACTGTAAAATTAAATGTCGCAGTCTAAACCGTTAAACCAAACCGGACCAAACCGTTTATGAATGGTTTGGTTTGGTTTGGTTTGAATGGTCCTAATGGTTTGGTTTGGTTTGTTGTTAAGCTAAACCGCCATTTTATGGTTTGGTCTGAATTTTTATAAAAAACCAGACCAAACCAGACCGCGCCCACCCCTACTACTAGTAAACAACCATTTTTATATTTATTATTTTAAAGGGGGCTAATGAATTATTATGCTTTTATTGCAAATATAAGACGGATCAGGAAGAGAAAAATTCCTTCAAACCCAAATCCGTTGATTCGGCAGGCATTCCAATACCAAATGCTTCGCCAAAAGCTACTCCTAAAAGGGAATTCTACTACACGTAAGCATACGTTCTTTGCCCCAAAAAGTGAGTTTGAAATTTTGTTTTGTAAGAGATATGAAATATGGTGGGAAAAAAAAAATTAAAATTAAAATTGAAACAGGTCAGCGAGATCACTAGCTGGAAGTGGTACGCCACCATTTCGAACGTATATGAGGGCAGCTAGAAGTGGTCCTTCAACAATACCAATTGAGAGCGATTCTTCCTCGGAGGAGGATGAGGCTTCAGCTCCACTGCTTCAATCCAATAAATCTGTTAGCAAGCCCCGTCCAATTCCAAACTCTGTAGGCCATATAAATCTACCACCAAATTATTTCTCTACAAAATATTCAAGACCAGATTTTTGGAACAGAATGGTTCATCTATATATGAAAATAATAATTTGCATTGTAATTTCAGGTAGGACGTGGAACATTTTTAGCTGCCTCAGTTAATTTGCCTCTACGAGGCAATGCTTTGGCTCAACTCTATGTTGGAATTACGGGAAGGAAGCTCTTACATGTATGGTATATGTATATAAGATTATTTTTTTAATTTTTTTTTTTGGGGTTTCAAAACAGAGGGCTTAATTAACTTGGAGAGAGATTCATATTGCAGGAACAGAGAATTGCGAGCACCAGTACAGTGTATGGACAATGTTTGGGATGGATGATGGCTGCAATATACATGGGCGGTCGATTGCCACAGATATGGTTAAATGTAAGCAAGTTTTTCAAGTTTATATAATTATGTGTCATTAAGATTGCCGTCTGACTTCTAATTAACAAAGTTGTTCTTCATCTTGGACAGATTAAAAGAGGAAGTGTGGAGGTAATACTCATTTTCCCATGCCTCTTGGTTGTGTAGTATATATATTTGACATAGAATTTGATCTTAATTTATGTAATTTAAGAATTTTCTTTCGTATTGTTCAGGGCTTGAATCCTCTCATGTTCGTTTTTGCACTGGTAGCAAATGTAACTTATGTGTTAAGGTTCCTGCTCTCTCTGTCTCTTCGTGTTTTTTTTTTCCTTTGGTTAAATAAGCGTTTACAAACTCTAAAGCTTATTTATTTGAATGTAGTATTCTTGTAAGAACCACAGAATGGGGAAAAATCAAAGCTAATTTGCCATGGCTGCTGGATGCTATTGTCTGTGTGGCACTGGACTTATTTGTATCCTTAATCTGCTAATCTTATTAATTTGAGGCTAAAATGAATACAATCCTCTATCTTAATTTCATACTCGGTTTCTTCCAATGCTTTATTTTGTATGGCAGATTCGTGATTAATTAATGCACACCTTAACCAGCATAATTACAGATCATATTGCAGTACATATATTACAGGTACCTCAGAAAGAGCACAAGCATCGGAGAAGACTATGGGGATTACGCCAAAGCAAGCAAAACTGTTGTCTCTTAGATTGTCCATTGTATTTGACAACTAATTTACAATTAGTAGGTACAGGCTCATGAACTTGTTTCAATTGTACTGCCAATGTCTGATATTACAGTCTAGATTAATACTATCTTTTTTCTCGGGTTTTTCTGATAAGCTAGCAACATTAGTATCAGCTATTTGTATCGAACCCACGGTTGCTGGGGGCATGTGAACTTTAGTCCACATGTTTAGTTCTATTGTGAGAATCCATTCATTTTTTATTTTTTATGAACAATTCAGAGTTTTTTTTTTTTTTTTTTTAAAATGAATTTTTAATATTGAAAAGACTCATGCTGATGGACTAATATTGTTAAGGCCAATATAATTTGAAAAATAATTTTTTTGTACGAGTAGCATGATTAGGCGAAATTAATGAAAAAAAAAATCTACCAATTTGAAAAATTAATTTATATCTACCACGTCAGTCCAGTCAGATTTAAAAAATCTATTTTACCTCTCATTACATTTTCATCTTCTTTATCTTCCTCCCCTCTGTCTCTCTCCGTCTGCCACAGTAAATCTCTCTCTCCTGTCACTTCTTCCATGGTAAAAATTTTCAAACCAAAACAAAGAAAAAGAAAATAAAAATAAAAATAAAAATATTAATATTAATATTAATAATTGATATTTAGAAACTAAAACAAAATAGGGATGTTTCCATTTTCAAAACTACACCATGATCTATGATGAGAAAAAAAGATTTATTCTTCAGTTTCCATTTATTTTAATTTTTATTTAAAAAATAAAGAAAATGTAAAAAAATAAAAATCAAACAAACAAAAATCAAAAGTTATAGATGTAGTTAAAACATCAACATGTGAGAATTAAAAAAAAAAGATTTAATAAAACAAAATATATCTTTTTGAAGAAATAATATAGGATTATGAACGGAGATGTGCATAAAAAATTGACATTTATACTAATTAAAGATAAAATGAGAAGAAGTCATCAGAGTTTGCTTTCAGACATGTAGTAATAAAGAACAAAACGTAAATTTAGTGAATGAGCAATATGAATATAGAAAAATAAAAATTAACAAAACTTGAAACGAATAGATGACGTGATTTAGCAATTAGCATCAAATAAGAGGAAAAAAAATTGATTTCTTCATGATACACTTTCCTCACTAAAATACCTATCTTAAGGAGTGTATTAATCAACATTATCCTCCGGAAATGTGTGTTAATCATAACCTCCTCAGGAGGGTTGTGCTATTCATGATGCCCCTTGCCCCTCGAGGATGTTAATCATAGCACATTTCTGGACAAGTGTGTTAATCATAATATCTTTATAGATTGGCATTTTAGTGAGGTAAGAATGTGTTTGGATCACATAGATTTTCAAAATTAATATTTTTATTTATTAAAAATATTATTATTTTTGAATTTAAGTGAATTTATATTTGTCCTACATTGTTTAAAGAGAATAATAGATTAAAATGATACAAGTATAAATATTTTCTTTGGAAATTGAAAGTAGAAGAGTACCGCATAGGAATGAAGCTTCCTGAAAAATTCTTTACTTATAAATACTTTGAAAAAAATTCGCGGATCCACACACCAAAAACATAGACTACTTAGTTTATTCTCGTTAAAATTTACTTCAAGTAGTCAAGTGTTTTAGTTGAAAATTTTAATTAAATGTCCTTTGATCTGATAGGCATTATGTAATCTTTAATTATTTTGTTTTCAATAATTAATACAATCGTTTGATTTAAATCTGATATTGACACACACTTTATTTTTCTTTAGACTGTCATAGGTTCGAAGTGGCATGCTCGTACATTTGAGACGATTGATTGTTATGTTTTACACCAACATATATTTTGGCACGCCCGATGGGACATCTTTTTTCGACTAAGAAAATGATGCAGACTCATTCCAATAATCAGGAATCTGACAACCACGACAGCATTAACAGCTGAAACATGTCAGATGATGATAGAATTGAAAGGGAAGCTGGCAAGACTCCAGACACGACATAGATGTCTACTCATGATTTGATCCGCGAGCTGTCCGGGAAGATGGAAGCATATCAGGAGACCTAGCAGCAAACATTGCAAGGAATTTTAGAATTGTTGCGCTAGCAGGTGCAGACAACCCAAGTTGCGTCGAATGGCGCAAGGCTGACTAATGGCCATGAGGAACAACAAATGCAGGTTTTCCAGGCCGTACCCAATGGCAACACGCCAAATATTGAGGCACCGGCCTTTCAAGCCAGGTCCAGTGGAAACGATGTAAGTTTTATGCATGAACGACAAGTCCAACATTACATTCCCCTATCGGCTAGAAACAAAGTTCCTGCCGGGGGGCATGCTGATAACCAAAGCTAGACCGTGAGGGATGGTCGGGAAGAACACTTGACACAAGCTTTCCAAATTGTACTCAATGTACATGGAAGGAGAGTGGATGTTCTGACATATGGAAACTTGTTAGCTCGGAACCAGATTCATGGCAGGGGGCATGCGGAGCATTTTGGACAGAACTACAGGAATGGACACTATGATGCCCACACCTATCAAGCAGACTTCCACGCCCAAGCACGGAGGAATAGACCAAACTTGATGAACCATGGCAAAGGCATGGATCGGGAGGCCGTCGAAACCATCATCCAAAAGATGATAGGTCCTGCATTCAAACGAATCGGACACCCGTCTCATAGGAGACCATACCCTGATGCTGTCGACCATATTGAATTTCCTAGGGGATTTAGGTTTCCTAACTTCACTCTATTTTCTAGCGAGGAGAGACAGTCTACTATGGAACACATATGTCGTTTCACCATCCAGTGCGGAGAAGCAGCAGCCAATGATTTACTGAAGCTGCGGTTATTTGCTAATTCTTTGACAGGTCTAACTTTCACTTGGTACATCAATCTGCAGCCAAACTCAATCCACAGCTGGCAAGAATTGGAGCAGAAGTTCCACGAACAGTTCTACTGGATTGAGCCAGAGATTTTCATGGCTTACTTATCCCACCTGCGACAAATGGAAGAAGAGTTTGTGCAAATGTTCATAATCCGATTCAAAAAAGTAAGGATCAGATGTCACCTAGACATACTAGAAAAGGGAGTTCGTCAAGTTAGCACAAAGCGGATTGAGCAACAAACTTGGAAAGAAGTTTGAGGGGATAGAGTTCCATGACTTGTTCAAGTTAGTCTCTCGAGCCACTCGGTATGAAGGCATTCTGAGGGAGGAGTACCAGAGAAAAAACTCGTCCAAATGATCATACAACGAAGACCCAAATACTGAAATTCACATCGTGGAGGCTGACAACCAAGAAAGTGTTTAAGGAGCAGCTATAATTAATGCGGCAGAAGTAGTAGCCACATGTCCCTACGTTTGCAAAGCTTTAGCTAAACCAACAAAGAACCAAAGAGCTACTTAACTAGTCATGGACATGAAAAAGAGTCGGACCGAACCAGAGAAGGTCTACAATTTCGACATCTTCAAAGTTGATAAGATTTTTGACTACCTGCTGGCCGACAAGATAATTAAATTACTTGACGGACATATCCTACCAACAGCTGAAGAGATGAAAAAGAAGTCATACTGCAAATGGTATGGTATGTGGTCACATCAGACTATCAACTGCGTGGTCTTTAAGAATGCTATCCAGGCAATGATTGACAAACAAACGTTAAAGTTTCCAGAAAAATGAAAGGAGATAATGCAAGTGAATAACAACCATTTCCCATCGGCTGAAGCGAACATGGTTTTGACCAATATTTCAGACTTGGCAAAACCCAGAGTTAGGGTGGATCTGCGACAGATGTCATCTAGAAGAGTTTGGAAGAGAGATGTCAAACTTAGAAGAGAGTATTCGGCCGAAAAGACTGAATCTTCTTCTAAGGTGCTTTGCACTTGATGTAGGCATAAAGTCGAGGAAAGAGAGACGAGACGTCCGACGAGGAATCAGAAACTCGACATGACAAAGCCACCACTGGAAAGCCATGACCAAAATTTTGTTTTCCAACGTCTAGGACCAAAGTTGCAAAATGGATCAGTGAAGCTGAACAATCGACACCAATGAGGGGCAAGGTGAACAAAAGCTCCAAGTCACTTTTTCCATAAACCATCCGACAAGATTGGTTTCTCAGAAGATCGAGGAGCCAAATACTTTTAAGCCACATGCTATGGAGGTAGATCGTTGGTATTGTGCACAATATAAGCTCTATCATTTGCTTAACAAAATCCAGAAAAGGTGGATGCAGTGCCAGTATGCTGAAAGTCGGACAGCAGATCAACCGGATAAGCAAAATTATGGTACATTGGAAAAGGAGTTGGGGTCATATCTCGACGATCTGGACAGAAGACTTGAGATCGCAGCCTTATCCAATAAAGTTGACATCTTATTTGGAGCTCCACGAGACAAAGAGATGGATCATAAGGCAAAGTGCAGAACTTCAATTGTGCTTAAAGAACATAGACAATAATCCATTGAAAAAAGACATGGTTTCTTCTTCAGCCATCAAGTCATCAACTATTAAGTTTGGAACCATGGATGAAGTGATCATCAACACAATCGTCGCCTTGCCTTTGTCATTTGGATCCTAGTTCTAGCTGGCATGATAGAATCAGAACGTTATCCAGCGGATGCAGATCGGATGTCAGATAAGATGCTGAAGGGTATGATACTGGGGGCAGTGCCCTGCAAAAGTAACATCAACAAGTCAGAAAAGATTAGGCCGAAAAAACTACACCGCCATTTGATGCAATTTTAGCCAGCCATGTCAGGTCGCTTTCAAGGCCGTGTCAAAAGAACTCTGCTAAATGCCAAAATTAATGACCAATATGTTCAAACTGATGTAATATGTAAATATAACAGAAAGTAAGCAGGTTGAAAGACTGCTTATCCATTAACCGTCAAAGGATTGCTGTGTCGGAGTGATCCGATGTAAAGTTGAATTCAATTTCAAAATTGATTGGATGTAGTTGAGTCATGACCACAATGTAAAAAGCCGGAGTAGACAAATAAAATCTAATAAAATATTTTCGACATCAAAAATACGTCGCCGAGACAATCCATTTTGTCGAAAATGATGAAATATGACAGGAGACACATACAAAGACATGCTGAATATATCTAGAGACCTATAGTGGAGCTAAGGAAAAGCAAGTCAAACTCCAAAGATATACTATCGGCCAGATCTTTGATTGGGTGAATAAAATTCTGTGTCAACTGCACAAATAAAAAAAAAATTCAGTTTGCTGCCCAAGGTCCAGCCCGATCCGCATAGTCCGATCCATGCGCCCAAGCCCGCAACATCAGCCCATTCGCGCGTCCCAGCTCTTCGTCAAGTCCAGTCCACCAGGCCCATTTTCCGTGTCCAGCCCATTTAGGATAAGCCTGCGCGTCCCGGCTCCAGCCCATCCTCGCGCCCCGAGTCCAGCCCAGCTCCTCGTCAGACTAAAGTCCGGTCCGCGCCCCGAGTCCAGCCCAATCTCCAAGCAGCTCGCGCTCCGGTCCGCACCCAGCTCCAAGCCCGCATCTCCAGCATCCAGTCCAGCTACCCATCCAAGACAAGCCCGCGTTCCAGCTGCATCCAGCCCATCCGCGATCCAGCTGCCCAACCCGCGTCTCCAGCATCCAGTCAAGCAGCCCATCCTCGCTCATCCAAGCCTTCCGCGTCGTGTACCAAGTCCGAGCCGAGCAAATCCATCCAGCCTGTGTCACGTCCGACCTGTGTCCAAGCGACCAGCGATCCAGCCATTCGTGCGTCCGTCCAAGCAATGTCCGGCCCGTTTCCAAGCAAAAATGAGTCCCAGCAAGCACGCCAGCCTACGCCTGTGCGTGTCTAATTCTGTTTCCCGTGAAAAATTTTTACTACCACCCCTCCATCATTTCCAAGTGGGCTCTCCAGTGCACCGACTCCTTCATCACTGGCCTGCCGAAGTCTTTTTCTTCGCCTGCTGCCTCGTCGGCGGACTCGCTCTCGCCGACTCTTCCCTTGGCCACAAGAATACACTCGTTCTCAAATCCCTCGCGATGTCCGTCTCAGCTATATCCGCCGCTTTCTCCACCAACACCTGGATGTACTCCGCCCTACGATTCGCCGCCAGCTTCGACCACTCCACCATCGGAACGTGTGCTATGGCTGTCGACGGAACCGATTAGGAAGCGTTGGAGGAGATAGGTGAGCGTCATCGGATTCCTGTGCTTCATGCTAGGGTCCACAAGTCTCCGAGATATCTGTTCATGAAGTAACACAGAGAGGAGGCCATAGCAAAACTCAAGTGCGTAGCTCCGCTGCAAAAATGATGGTGGAGAAAACATGGGCATTCCAAACGCTGTCAACGGTGATGGGGACGATACCATCCAGATGCAAACATTTGGAGCCTACCCTGAAGAAAAAAAAAAAAAAAAAGGTTACACGTGCAAGTTCACCACTAATGCCGTGTATATCTAACATACATTTAGCTTGGCTCATTCTAATCTATATGCAATAGGCATCATTACAATTATATATATATATATAAATCAAAGTGTGTGTACATAATTGCATGCAGGTGTTCGCCACCTTTTCTTCCAAAATTCTCACTCTCTCTCTAGTTTTTGGAAGGATATGTGTGTACGGTTTGCATTATATACATGTGTCATGGGTTTGGAGGCATAAATATATATATATATATATATGTTATGAGCTATCACGAAAACATGAGCATAATATGTGTTTTCACATTGAATGGTACAAGCTTTCCTCTAATTTATGGAAAAGAAGCTTCAAGTGGTCAATGCTTTGAAAGTGACGTCACGGCATGTTCCATATCCTGCCTCTTAAAGAAAAAATCTGGTTATGTAACGGATCATCAGATGGGGTTTTAACTAATGCACATGGTGTAATATACTTGAAAACAGAAGCGCCTGATACTCCTTTCAGGCAAACCATTGTTATCAGCGACATAGCAGAGAGAGACGAAATTACAGACAGAGAAATTGAATTGACGAAGACAAGGGAATTAATACAGCATAGCAGAAAGAGATAAAACGAACCCTCGGTTACTTACTTGTTGGTAAAAAGAGAAGATTGGTCCACGGATATACCCAGTTTTTGAAGCTTTTGCAGTAAAATTTTTGCCGAATTGAAAAAAAAAAAAAAAAAAAAAAAAAAAAAAAAAAAAACCTGATGCAAATAAAAAGGACATGTATCCGTATAAACAGATGGCATGGATTATAGAGTTAATTCATTAGCCATAGTAAAAAATATACATGATTCCATGGGCTTCATGCACTCACTGATAATTGAGAAAAAAATATTCGGCCAGAGGTGTTCAAATCTTAAGCTTTATTGGAAGAGGAACTGAATGCTATCAAAGACGCCACATGAGGAAGACACAGAGCTGTTGACGGCTTGCAGGCAGGGAATATTTTGTATATATTTTGGTCAAATTATAGGGTTTGGAGAATGGTTTGATCGGCTAGGGTTGGCAAGGAATATCAAATTGGAAGCATTGGTATTGGTTTGGAAAGAATGAAAGAAAAAGGGTATAATGAAAAAATATAATCCTTGATTGAGTGGGATATATTTTTAACATATTTGATTCTAAGATTGCAGATTTTTGGTGGTCTCTGCTTGTTTAGGAATGTATTGTATCCAATTATGTCTAATATGGCCTGATATGTGGGATTTGATGCCAGGTTTTTTGGAGGGAATGAAAATATGGCATGGAATTGTTGGCAATTTTCTTGATTTATGATTTTGGTATGTGTTTGAGCTCCAAATCATGAAGATGTAGTAATAAAGAACAAAACGTAAATTTAGTGAATGGGCAATATGAACATAAAAAAATAAAAATTAACAAAACTTGAAACGAATAGACGATGTGATTTAGCAATTAGCATCAAATAATTGGAAAAAAATTGATTTCTTCATGATACACTTTCCTCACTAAAATGCCTTTCCGAATGAGTGTGTTAATCAACATTATCCTCTGGAAATGTGTGTTAATCATAACCTCATCCGGAGGGTTGTGCTATTCATGATGCCCCTTGCCCCTCTAGAGGAGGATGTTAATCATATAGCACATTTCTAGACGAGTGTGTTGATCATAATATCTTTATAGATTGGCATTTTAGTGAGGTAAGGATGTGTTTGGATCACATATTTATATTTTTTAAATTAATTTTTTTATTTATTAAAAATATTTATATTTTTTAAATTAATTTTTTTATTTATTAAAAATATTATTATTTTTGGATTTAAGTAAATTTATATTTGTTTCACATTGTTTAAAGAGGAGAATAGATTGAAGTGATACAAGTATAAATATTTGCTTTGAAAATTGAAAGTAGAGGAGTCCCACATCGGAAGGAAACAAGATTCCTGAAAAATTCTTTACTTATAAATTCAAGCTTCTTTTTATTATCGTTATAATTTACTTCGAATAGTTAAGTGTTTTAATTGAAAATTTTAATTAAAATTTTTTTGATCTGAAAGGTATTTTGTAACTTTTAATTTTTTTGTTCTCAATAATTAATACAATCGTTTGATTTAAATCTGATAGTCATAGATTCTAAGTAGGCACGCTCGCATGCTTGAGACGACTGATTATTGTGTTTTACACCAGAATATTCTCAAGTACTTAAATTTATTTTTCTCCTTTTTTTATACTAAATCCTATCCTCTATTTGTTCAAGTTTTGATAATTTCTGTTTCTCTATATTCATATCGTCCATTCATTAAATCTATTATTAGCACATCTTTATGTCTTAATTCATGTGAAAGCAAACTCTGATGACTTCTTCTAATTTTATCTTTGATTTGTATAACTGCCAATTTTATATGTATATCCTCATTCATAATCCTTTCTTTTTTTCTTTTTTCTTTTCAAAAAGATATATTGTGTTTTATTAAATATTATTTGTTTTAATTACCGCATGTTGATCTTTTAACTATAACTGATGTTTGTTTGTTTATTTATTTATTTATTTTACATTTTCTCTCTCTTTTCAAATAAAAATAAGACCAGATAAAAATTGAAAAAAGAACATTTTTTTTCTTTTTCTTTTTTCACCGTGAGTCATGGTAGTGTAGTTTCATCATGAGAGAGGTGATAATGAAAAAAATTTACAATGACAGACGGGAAAAGAGATGAGAAAAAGAAGAAGATGAAAATATAAAAAGAGGTAAAATAATTTTATAGATTTGAAAGAACTGACCCAGTGAGCATAAATCAATTTTTTTAAATTGATGGACTTCTTTCACTACATCACAAGCATTGTTGGTAAAAAAACCCTTTGGAAAATCTTAGAAATGGGCTTAACTGTAGTGGACAATAATCTTAACAATCTACTAGCAGTTTATTTTATGATGCGCAAACAATGGGGTCACTTACCCGTCATAACTATTTCCTTGTCATTTCATTTTTGTCTTCACTCTTCAACTTTTATATATTTACATTCTAACAAAATTGATTCAACGTAGATTTATCTTTTAATTTTAATTTCATTTTAAATACTAAATATTTAATTTAAAAAGCAAATTGCACTTTTTACTATCCATTTAAATATTTTTATTTACATACCAGCAAATAAAAGAAGAGAACTGCAAGCAAAAAAGATGTAAAAAATTTGCCCGCTCTCGTCTAAAAATTTCCCAGCTATCAAGCGGGGTAGTTTTAGGCGGGTCATTTTTTTTTAAACAGGGTACTCCGCCCTTCCTAAAAAAATAAATAAAAAGATAAATTGATCTTTAATATGTTAATTGTCAAATATTACTAATACTATATTAGAAAAAAATAAAATAATAAATGAAAGATGAATCATGACCATTTTTTTTTTTTGGTAATAAGGTGAATCATGACTATTGATATATAAGTTGACATGAGAAAATAGAAAAATAAAGGATGAATCTGGACAAATGCCACTAAATTTTTGGATGGAAAATGCCACTAAATTAAGAAAGAGTTAAATGAAAAAAGTGAAAGAATACATGGAAAAATGAATCATGACCATCAATATGTGAAATACCATATATTGCTAGATCCATTGAGCTGAGCCAAAAAAAATTAGATCGTGCCTTAACTATTCATCAAAAAAAGCAAAGAAAAAGATCGTCGCCTAACTACTGGCCTGTCTTTTTGAAAGCCATCCATCGAAGTTCTATTTACAATTTTGTCAAAAAAGAAAAAGAAAAAAATAATTCTTTATATTTATAATGTAGTCCAAACAAAAGAAAATTTATCTTTATAAGAGAAACCACATGAACTGCATCATAAAACAAGATTTGACAAAGACATGCACCGAATCCATATTATATACATTGCAAAAGCCAAAAATCCGAACCAATTGCAAATTCATATGGGAAAAGTTCTTGACATTGCATTAGCAAAATGGAAATTTCTGATAAAAACAACAGAAGCATATATATATATATATATATATATATATATAGCCCCTCTCAAATTTATTTTGTTTGGTAACTAATGTTCAAATTAGTCAAGTTATTCAAGATGGAGAACACACATAAAGGTTGACTGAACCATCAAAAACAATTAGCCAATTAGGCGCTCAGAGTCTGACATCAATATTCAACAAAGTATGATTCTTTTGAACTTTAGGATAAATTTAGAGGTGTTCAAAAAATTGATTAACTAATTAAAATAAGCGATCTGATCTAATCAAATTCAACATGTTTGGATCGGTTATTTTATTGTTATTAGATTTGATCGGTTTTAAAAAATTAAAAACTAAAATTCGGTTCAATTCGAGGTGTTAAAAACCTATCAAATCCGATCCGACTATTTTTTTTTTACAAAACATATGGCAATTAATTTAATATTATTGATATGTAGGCTTTGTTATATTAGCTTAAATTTGAAGTTGTATTATTATATTAGTATAGTAATTTTGTTTTGTTTTAGTTTAATATGTTTATTTGTCATGTTATTTTTTTAATCATTTATGTGTTAGGTTTTAAAAAAAATATAATTTTTTATGAATTACTTAATAGGCACTTTATGTGTTAGGTTTTGAAAAAAAAAATATAATTTTTAAACAAAATTTAGGCACAACAAATTTTTAGTACAAAAAATAGTTCAAATGTCAAATATTCAAAATAAAAAAACCTAAAAAATTAAATTTTAAAAAGTCTAAAAAAAATTAAATAAAAGTTAAAACCAAACTAATTAACCAAACCGACTCAATTCAATTACTAATTGGATTGAATTTAATTTAATGTATAGATCAGATTGAAAAAAAACCGATCAATAATTAGATCGGATTTGTTATTTCTAAAATAAATCAGATCCTAACTGACGCACCCTCCTAAATAAATCAATCTATAAATTGTCATTTATTTAAATATTATAGAATTAATTTTAACTGTAACTTTTGAAATTTAATTTAATTATTCAAGTTTTTAACAATTCATTTACCGTATTTATTATCATATTTAATTATCAATGTATTTTTTTTATTTTGAAATATATCATTTTTGTTTTAATAATAGTTAAAAAATAATATAATGACAATGGTATATAACGATAAAAACTGCATATAAATTATAAAAAAAATTAAAAAGTTAAATTTAATTTAAATTAAATTTCAAGTGCTGTTTACATGAATAAATTCCGCCACTTGATAAGCTATTTACAAAAATATCCAGACTCGGCTTGCTTCAATTATTGTTCAACTCACATTTTTCTTCTGTGAGCAGAGAGGATAACTAATTGGATTTTTTGATGGGTTGTAATCGAAGAAACTAAAAATAAGTCAAATCTGACTGTTGGATTCTACTTACATGCGTAACTGCTTCCACCTGTAATTGTAGAGTACCTTTGGGAGCAAACTATTCCAAAACGAGGAAACAAAATCAAAGTTGTTAGAGAAAAAGAACACTTGGTTTCAGCAGAGTTCAAGAAGCCAAATAATTTGAGTACATGAGTTTTTTAACTTTTAATAAGGCACAAAGAAAACCAATTTCAATGGAAAAAACAATCATTTTGATAAGTTATTGGAACATAATTATGTTTTAGAAAAAAGAAAAAAGAAAAAAAAAAACAATTATAGTAGAAAGATAACTTAGTTTTGCAATTTTATTGGAACATAATTATGTTTTAGAAAAAAGAAAAAAGAAAAAATAAACAATTATAGTAGAAAGATAACTTAGTTTTGCCTAAAAGCAATGTAATTGGCCAAAGCAATCAAAGGAGCGGCCTTATCGGGATCAAATCCAGAGAGCTGATCTTGTGCTTCCCTGTTCAATTTCTGAGCAAATTCCCTGGATTTCTCAAGGCCCAATAGTTTCGGATACGTAACTTTGTCAGCCACCAAGTCTTTCCCTGCCGTTTTCCCCAATTCCTGCGAAGACTTGGTCACATCGAGAATGTCATCCACAACCTGAAACAGCAACCCAATAAACCTCGCGAATTTCCTCAATTTCTCAACTTCGATGTCCGACCCACCTCCCAGAATCGCCCCCAAAACCACCGAGCCTTCCAGCAATGCCGCCGTCTTGTGGATGTGGATGAATTCCAGTTGCTCCAGCCCCACGTCCGACAGCCCCTCCGAGCTTATGTCGACGACTTGGCCGGCGACCAACCCTTCCGAGCCAATCGACTTCGCCAGTTCTCCGATTGCGCGGACAATCCTGCCGGGTTGAACTCCGACGGTGGAGACGGCGATGTGCTCGAAAGCGAAGGCGAGAAGAGCATCGCCGGCCAAGACGGCGACGTCCTCGCCGAACACCTTGTGGTTCGTGGGTTTTCCTCGTCGGAGATCGTCGTTGTCCATGCAAGGCAGGTCGTCGTGGATCAGAGACATGGTGTGGATCATCTCGACGGCGCAAGCGGCGGGCATCGCCATCGACTCTTGACCTCCGACGAGTTCACAGGCGGCGATGCAGAGCACGGGCCGTACTCTCTTGCCTCCGGCGAGGAGCGAGTATCGCATCGCTTCGTGAATCTTCTGCGGGTGCCGGAGCAAAACGCTGCCGTCTAAGGCTTTGTTCACGGAATTAGCCTTCTCGACCATATAGGCCTTGAAATCGAAGTTGGGTCTCTCGTCTTCCTCTTCTTCCTTGACGGCCTCTTGCTTGGTGAGAACCGCAGAGACAGAGAAAGAGGAAACGACACGTCGTGTTCTCGGGGATGTGGAACTGGAAATGGGTAGCTTTTTCATAGGGTGAGGATTAAGAAGATTGAAAGGTGGGGATCTGGATCTGCAGCGAACTTGGACCCATGGACTCAGATTCACGCAGCTCATCTTTCTTATCCCTTTCAAACTTGGTTTCTTAGCTCAGTCTCAGACACACAGAAATTTTGTAGCCCCCTTCCCCTTGAAAACCCAAGCAAAAGATTATATGGCAGAGATTTTGATATTATGTTGTTTATTAATAAATTTGAAAAAATTTAAAGAATCTTTGAGATGGAAATCAATGGAGTTTCCTATGAAAGATGACGACTAAAAGACAGATTGAACCCTCAACACCAAATTAATCCCTCTTAAAAGAAAGTAGAGAAACTGAAAAGATGGAAATTGGTAAAGGTTGAATTTTAAGTGGTAAGAGCAATAGCAGGACCAACCAACCACGAGATGACAAGGATAGGATTTTGGATTTAATGGTTTTTCTTTCTACACAATTGGCAACTATTTAAGGCTCCCTCAAAAAAATTTATATGCGATTGAGCATTTCCACGTATGGTGGTTTATATGTTAGAAATTTTATTTGAAACTCTCATCAAATTAAATGGCCTTTTTTTTTTTGAATAAAATTAAATGGCTTTTGGACCTATAAATAATAAAATTGATGGATTGACTTCTAGTCTACAATACTATGAAAATTTATTATCAGTTTATCACTTGGACTTGTCTTCTTATTGGTCTACTTTTTTTTTTTTTTTTGTTAAAGTTCTTATTGGTCTACTTGTCACACGTGAAGCGGTGAAAGACATATAAATGTACTCACCCCCACATGTTTTCGGCATTTTTTTTTTTGGTGAATGTCTTCGGCATTTTTTGGCAGGCAAATGTCTTAATGAATAGAATGGTCTAATAGAGATTTTCTGACTTTTCACTAATTTTTAGTGTTGTTAAAAATAAAGCAAAGACTTCAGCTATATATTATATACAATTCTGGTTTCCTACTTGACACAAGTTATCGGAATTTTTGCTACCAAAAAAAAAATATTGGAATTTTAATTTAATATAAAATACACCATTCTGTTTCCAATCCGTGTTCAAAAAAGAAAAATAACAATAGTAAAAAGTAATGAATGGTCATAAAATTTTCAGATGGACAAAACTTGCCTAAAAATGAATGAAACTCTTTCGTATTTTAGATAACAGTAAACGTACATTTATATTTAGTTGTTATTAACAGATACAATGTAATAATGTATTATTGTAAGTAAAAAATGCATCAAATAAATTAATGTAATTTATCCTCGCGCTATTTGTTTCCAAGACCAGCATAACTAAACATTCCTCACGCGGTGTGTGTAACACGGGCACAAAAATTTTCATATCGGCGGAGAAGTTTAGCCAGGTGCAGACATCGTAGATGCCATAACATGTGTAGTTTTTATATTAGGATGGCACCATTTTAAATGTAAATCACGGGTAGACCCATAAATACATCTGAATTAAAATACAAAATGCTTTTTGCTTCTTTCTAACATTGTCTGGATCGTTTTAATGAACCTTAAAATCAACTTTTAAAGACATTTCTACATGCCGTGCTCTATATACTATAAACGAAATCCATTTGACTGTTTAACCGCTAGAGACCATAATTACAAATATTATTAAAATTAACTGATAAAAAAACAAATAAATGTATTTTTAATTGATATAGAAAACTAAAAGAAAGTTAATGATAATTTTTTAAAAGCTTAGAATCAAAATGTAATAAAGGCAAAACTAAAAGGATCTAAATAAAATTTATCTCATAAAAAAAAAATCAAAAGCTCGTAATTAGTTTTTGCTACAATTTCTTGAGTATCTCTTTAAAAAGACTTTTGAATCCTTTCCATTCTATAAATGATGAAAAATGATAAAATTAGCAACGTATTTGAATGCCAAACAAAAAAGAATATATGATATAATTTAAAAGACCTAATATTTTTTCTTTTTCGTCTAAGGCTACAAACAAAGTTGGGTCCGCCTCTTTACTTGTTGTATAGAAAGATGAAACTGAAGATAAAGAACCCAGCCATCTGCAAAACATTAGAAACAAGTATTTAGAGCAGGCTTTTCAAGAGATAAAAACACTTCTATAGGAACAAAAAGAGAAGGTGAGAGAAAAAGAGTGTACTGTAGTAAATGACGCTCCATAGTAAGGAAAAGCAGTGGTTATAAATCGATCATATTCGTTGTGTTTGAAAGGACGCACAGGAATCTGCATGTTAAAACATCGTTAAAAGTGTTATCGCACTGTGCTGAGTAAATAAATGGCTTGGCAATCATCTTTATAAAACAATAATGGAGAAATTCTACAATACAACCAAAGTTTACTATAAAATCTTCAAAAATATTACTTTATTACGGATAAATATTACTCTATTATGGCTGCGTTATGGATTTTATAATGTTATTCTATTATAAACAAATATTATTCATCTATAACGGAGCAATATTTGTCTGTAATAGAATAACATTGTCCATAATAGAGTAACATTTTTAAAAATTTTATTGTAAAACCTGGTTGCACTGTAGTCTATCCCTAACTTTCATGTTTCTGCCAATAAAATATATCATGAACGTAACATTGTTTTAAGGGTTATTAACACCATGAGTATCTAAACTATGCCCTTTCTTTATTTTTGGCATTTAACTATCCAAATCCAAGGTAACGTAGCGCTGTTACTTCCTACTCTCAATTCCATCATAAACCCTCCATTCTCCTTGCGTACGCCGCATGTGATGATCAAAGCATGGTTAAATTAAGTCTTTTTACATACTATTTTCACTCTCTCTTCTCTTTAGAAAATACACAATTTTCCCTGATCTAAACCCTATGATATTGCTGTGAAATCGATTTTCAGCCTCTCCACTGTTTCTTGACCTCTCAATTTCCCCCTCAGACTTAGGCTTTTTCACTCCGATTGCTGCGAATTGGGTTTCAGATTTGAGCCAACGATTTTGGAGATTTGATGACAATTCCAAGCCATACACTTCTAGAACCACCTTTTGTAGAAATTCGCAGATATTACAAAAGGTATAGAGAGGGATTAGTGAACACTTAGTGAAGGGTTAGTGATAGATTACAGAGAATGGTTCAAAATCGTGTGGTCTGAGAGAGAATTTGATTTCAGAGGGTTTAGATCAGGGAAAATCATGTTAGGTCAAGGGAATATAGAAAGAAGAGAGAGGGTGAGTGAGATTAGTACGTGAGTGAGAAAATTTACCCTTGCTTTGATCATCATGTGTGCCGCACATGAGAAAAATAGTGGGTTTTGACAAAACTGAGAGGAGGTAGTAAAAATGCTACATCATTTTGGGTTTTAGTTAAATGCCAAAAAAAAAAATTTTGATACTAGTTTGTAAAACCCGACATATTTTAGATACCCAAGGTGTTAATAACCCTTTTTAAAAAAAAAATATTTTACCCATCGACAATGAAAAGCAGACAGTCAATCTAGAACAGTACTTCAGCTACAATATATTAATTACAAATTGCTTTCTTAAAGCAAACGAAGATGCCAGAAAAAAAATGTTATACTACCTAAACACTAACCTGTTTGGAAAGGGACAAGCTAGTGTATCCAAGCCTGTGGTATTGAACCTTAAATTGGAAAACCCCATAAACATCAGGGACCTTGAAGGATGTGTAGTATAGACCCTGCCAAAACAAAGGGAATAAAAAAGTGAACCCTGTACATACAAGGCTGCAAGGTCACAAGAACATGTGTGACGTGTGTGCTTGCGTAAGAATACCTTCTGGTCAGTTGCTAGGGTTTTCAACACATAAGGGCTCATCATATAGAACTGTACTTGGACATCATTAGCCACGTATGGTTCCCATCTGTTCCCAGACCACTCATATATCTCAACGGAAAAATCCTTTAACCAGACAAAGTAACGAAGAAGTCAGAAAAATCCTTCTAACTTAAGCATTCCAGCAAAAACTATGTCTAATAGTCTATACATCTAAATATGTGTATGGTTGTGTGTATGTTATATGTATACATGCATCTCTGAAGGCATTACCAAATCATCTTTGATTCGATAAATTGCAGGTTCATCAACTTCTCCAACTTTGTGGTGTCTAACGTCGACTGCCTGAAAAATAAGCACAAGATTTAACATATTGTGCCATATGTCACAGTATATATATACATATATATATATAGCTGACACAAGTAATTGCAGTGGATGGTAGAAATCAATGGAAATCAATGTTTCATTTAACTTTACCAGCTCAAAATTAGCAAAACACATATAGAAGCAATGAGTCAGGATAGAACGAAAAATCTCACCTTTAGATGACCCCTTTCATGGAAGACCCAATTGCTAAGTTCAGTCACAAATTGTTGATTGCCAGATTTCTTGTATCTGTGACAATAGTATACATGATATGTATGTTGCTTTGAACATGAGAGTTAAAGAAGGTATAGGACATCATCAAGATCAAACAAAAAGGCTGGAGACTCTTTGCAAAATCCACACAGAAGCCTATGACAACACTTTTTTCATAATTCCAATTCCCAACCAATGAGATATATAACTGAATGGATGTGACAGAAACTCATCCGAGGCAGGCAGCACCAAAAGAAGTATTAGCACACCAATCTATAATATGGATTATTTTTAAAGAACTAGCTAATAAGAACATACAACTTGACATCAAAGGTCTTATAAACAACTGAATCAACTCCATATGGTCATTTAAATTAAATTTATAAATTTACGGAAGATGAAGATAGATAATGGATAAACTGCTTATGGAGACCCTGAACTTGAAGTGCTTTTGTTTGTATTTTATTTATATGCATAAATAAGAATTTCTTCAAGAAAATGATCAAATATTAAATTAGACTTTACACTATTTAATTAAAGTAAGCTGGTGTACGCTCTTCTGATGGAACCTCTCAGACATATTATACATTGGCATGCAACTTTCTTTTAACCCATTAAAGAGGGAGTTAAAATGCCCTCCTAGCATCCATTGTTGAAGACTTTAAGTCTTACGACTTTTAATCTGTTTTAGATTTTCAAAATGAAATACTACTAAGAACCATTTCCAGCAAGAAAAGTGCAAAAACATGCACTGTTGAGAATATTCTACTATCCACCAGCAGATGTGTGCATAACCATGCATGTAACAAAAAGATAAAAAGCCTGAACCAAATAGACAGTGACAATAAAAGATAGTTCAAAGCTTCACTCACATATTTGTGCCCCCAGCCTTCTGAACAGCTGATTTGAAAAATCTGTCTCACATGCAGAAGCCAATTATATTAATAAATCAACTAATGCCAGAGAAAATTCCAGGACAAACATAAACCCCTATTATATGTACCTGTTGCAAAACATATCTAAGGATCCTGAAATCATAATCCGAGCATTATTTCTGGCCTGCATGATATGAAATCAAAACAATAAGTTCAACAGGCATAATGCACTAGGCATGTATCATTCATTCTTGAATGCGAGAATAACGAATAACCAATTTATTAGGGAATGATGTGAATAGAAAAATGGAGCCACTAAGCGCTAATGAAGATTTTCCCCATTTTGTTTCAGAGATCAGCGTAGGGAGCAGTTTCATAGGTGGATTAATAATGTCCTCAAAACAGAAAGCATCAGATTGGAGGGAGAGAGGAAAAAAAAAATAGCCATCTTACTAAGGGAAGCATGGTGGAAAAATTCATCCGGAGAGAGAGAGGTAGGGAGAAAGAGGGATGAAGGTTCAAGAGAAAAAGTTTATAGAAATCTGAATGATGTTGTGACCACAAATAATACAGGAACTCAGAGAAAATACTTAGTAAAATACAAGGCAGTCCCTCACAATTTTAAATCATTAAAATTTTAAAAATACAAACACAAATCATTTAAAAAAAGATGAAGAAAAGTATGGGATAATAGAAACACCTGCAAGACAATACCAACAGAGAGAAATAACTCACTTGCACAACAGAAACCAGTGAGACAGCAGAACCAGTGAGCGATGGAGGTCGTGACGACTTAGAACTTGGGTTAGAAGAATATGCTGACGGAGAAGCTGAGAGAACTTTCAAGACCTAAGAATTGAAACATATACCATAGAAACCAAAAGTCCATCATCATAACGCCATATAAATCTTTGAAGAGCATTGTAAGCTAATAATTTAACGGCATCATTAAGCTTAAATTACGCAGAAGAGTTAAAAGCAACCATTTTTTTCTTTTTCTGACAAATGTTAAAAGAAAACATTTTGGACCTTACCAAGCTATTGGCAGCATTTAGAGAATGTGCAATCCCCTTAAAAAGAATTGGAGCCTGTCCCATGCAATATATAAAAAAATTAAGAGCGGCTCTATCTTGAATTTGCTCGAGTCATCATTATAAACAATGCGTATGAAAAATTAAGCTGACCTCAATCCTAGTTTTTCCCAAAATCACATCAGATTGAATAAAATCATCGCTTGCTATCAATGTATGATCACCTTCAGTCTCCGACACCGCATAGCTGGTGTGGTCAATTACTACAGCCGATGGGTCCTATAATAATTAAAACCAAATACAGAATTCATAAAAATTTGAAAATTCATATATACAGAGCATTACACACCTATCAGGTAGCTCACATACCTCATCGAAATCAACCCCTAATTCTGTTGCAATGTTCCGAATCAAATCAGAGGTAGAAACATCAGCCGCCACGATCAAGTCGTGCCCAGAGTCAACGAAATCGAGCACAGCCCCCAAATTCAGAGAGCCTCCAAAACCTTTAATAATTATTTAAAAAAAAAAAAAACAAAGTCGATTACAAACTAGAACTCCAGCGTAAGTAATGGACAAAAATGGGGAATCAGCGAGTAACTTACTGTCAGAATTAGGAGAGAATAAAATTAGAGCGTCGTACAAGTACTGGCCGTATCGTTGGAGTGTAAGCTTGGGATCGTCGGCGAGCTTGAAATCCAGGTCGAAGCCGTGGGACTGGAGAGAATGGAAGAAAATGGAGTGCGAGGACTTGAGTGAGAAGTCATCGAGTAGGACCAGGATTCGCCGATCGGTAGGGTTTTCAGGGGAGAAAGAGTGGCAGAGCAAGGGGAGGAGTGAAAGCACCGTTATGAAGGTGGAGATACTCCGCATTCTCTCTCTCTCTCTCTCTCTCTTCCCGCTTGATCGTTCACTAGGGTTTTGTATTCGCGGCAGAGGAAATGAAGTCAGCGCGCCTTGACAAGATTTGGAATTGGATCTAAAATGGACCGTTGAAAACCTTTTTTTTTGGCGTGGAAGATGAACTGAAAATGTAATGCTTCTTTGCTCCGATTGGCCGCTCTGATGAAACCGGACGATGGTATTTTGCATAATTACAGCCGTTAGATGACCATAACGATTAATGATACATCATGTATACCTTTACTAATTTTTATATATAAAAAAAATATGCAATTTCATAAGTTAAAAATATTTTTAAATATTTTTAACTATTTTTTTTTTTTAAACTTCAAAAATATGTTTTATAACCACTTTTTATTTTATATTTTTCTATAAACAATTATAATTCATATTTTTTTTTCTCTTTTTCCATCATTTTATACACTAATATAGTATTTAAAAAAGTAGAATATAAAATTATAATTAATATATTTAATTATAAATTTGTATAAAATATTTATTATATTTAATTATAAATATGCATATAATATTATAGAATAATAAATAAAATTTTATATAAAAAGTGAATTTGATTTTTTACATTTTGAAATTTAAGCTCCATTTTTTTTTAATTTTTTAATTTAAAAAATCAATTAAAGCTAAAATAAAATATAACTCAGAAAAATAAAAAATATAAATCTTTTAAATAGCCAATTAAAAGTGCTCTAATAATACTGTACAATTTTATAATATTTTTTTTTACTTCACTAAAAAATTATAAATATCTGCTGGGAAACAATTTTCTAGTAAAATCATATCTATATAAAAGTTTTTGGATTGCAACCTTTGATTAATACATTTTTTTTATAAATTAATGCATATTTTAATATAAAGAGTTTGGATTTCATATCTTTATGTAAATATTGATGAGGAAATTTTTTGGCAGATATTGTAAAATATGCATGTAAATTTAATTAAGAATTGTGCTATAGCATATATTCATTCTTTGTCACTAATATAATTTTGTTTTATATTTTTTGTTTTAAAAAAATAGAGATATGAATTTCTTATTAATTAATAATACAAAAATATTGAAAGTCCCCTCCATAATTTCCTTCAAGGCTTATGCAAAAACTTATTTTTTCATTTAAAAAAAAAAAACTTGTTTCGCAAAAGCATATGAAATAATAATATATATTTTTCAAAAACTTATGCAAAAAAATGTGACCATTATTCACAAGGAGCATGTGCAAATACAGCAGAATACATATTCAAAACAAAAAACAAAACAACAAATTACATATATTATTCGAATCTTCATCTTCTTTTTTTAATTAATGCCGATTATCTTATTTCGCTTTTTCCTTTTTGATTGGCTATGAGAATACATCTTATGTCACATTGTATAGAATTTACTTTTGGATCTAGTCTATATAAACCAAATAAAAATATAATGGAAAATGAAGTCATCCACTATAAATTAGAATTATGCATACTGAATAATATAAATTTGTGTGGACTGTGTATATTGAAAATACAATGGAATTCGATTTTATAAAAACTGAACATAAATCTAATAATATACGAAGTCAATTGATATATATTGCTTGACATTTTGAATATGACAATGTTATGTATGCCGGAGAGTATAAAATTATCTTACTTATATAAACCAAAAAGATATTTAATAATTTAATAATCCATTTTAAAGATGAACATGTGCAGAAAATCATTTAGTAATTAAGCGTAGAGGTTAAAAATGAATAAAATTAATGAACAATTTATATTCCAATCGAAGAGGAGAGGATCCATTTTAATATGAATTAAAGTAATAAAACTGGTCTATTTAAATGAGAATTAAGAATAAAAATAATGTAGTGTATGTAATTTTATTATATTTATTATAATGGTAAATTAAATATATTTTATCAGTGTAGAGAATAAGAAGTAAGTTATTATTATTATTATTATTTTTGTAAAAAAGAATCGAGTTACATTTGAGTGCATGTATATAGACACTATCATTTTTTATATCGTAAATACTAAATAGAATCACCCTTTATTTTGCTATTTTAAAAGGTAAATTACATGGATGCCCCAACTGAGTCAATGCCACTTGCCACGTGTCACTCAATATACGAAAATGAATAGGAAAGACAGCGTACATATAAAGCTACATCGTTTGTCACCGTAGTATATCCCAAGAAATCAGGCTGAAACGCAAGTCGTTTCGTGCTAAATCTGTGTTCCTCTTTATCATTTTCTCTACACGTTCAAGGTTCAACTCGCGGGGCATACCATATATTGCCAAATATTGTGAGCTCTTCTCTGCGGTTTTTTCTCGAGCAGGTTAGCTTCGATAAATCACCCTTTCATTTTTGTTAATGAATTTGATCGTAGATTTTATGCAAAAACCAGGGTGCTCAGACTTTCTACTATTATTATGTTCTGCTGGAGTTTCACCGTCTCTATCGTTTGTGTTTTTAAATATGGCTTTTAGGGAATATTCAGCTTAAAGATAGTTTTCAGCAATTATTGTTTTATTTGATCAGAGTACGATACTTAACGGGATTTGTTATTTCTTGGCCCAAATTGATTTTTTTTTATGATCTATTTTAACCATTCGCAAACGTGTTAAATCCCCCTCCGATTCTCTGTTCAAAATTATTTGATATTTTTTGTGCGAAATCGGCCCTAATTTGGAAATGATATCATGAACAGTGATTTGCTGATTGAAAAATATTCTGCCATTTGAGAAATTATGACAATTGATAAAAATAAGTCATCTTTTATAATTTCAGTGCAATGATTTTATTTTTCTCCTGGTTAGGGCCAGCTTTGGGGAAACATATTGTGTAAGACCTTTATGCTTTAACTTGGCGGTTTTGTCTCCTGTAATTTAGTATATATAGTAAATAGCTTATAAATCTAATATCAGGTTTATTACTGCTAATGCCCATCGATCTTGTGAGTAATGATACTGGAAAAACCATTCTATGACCATGTGGAGTGTAGACTGCCGTGTAGAGCGAAAACTCTATTGGTTAGGACCAACTGAACAAATCATTAGAACCTAGGTTTGACCTGGTGATACATGAAAATTTTCATCCGCTGAAATTTTCTTTGGCTGAAGATTGGCCTTGTTGAGCATGATGTCAAAACGTTTCTTGTTCAAATCAGGTGTATTATGTATTTGTTTCCATTGTCTAGGGTATAACATCTTATACATAAAGGTGAATGGTACTTTGTATCTTAATCATTTTCTGCCAAGCCGATGTCTGAAGTCCTAGAAGTGAGGTATAAATACTGCACCTGTACGTTATCAAAAATCTCTATTGACGAAGGCGTGTGTCTTTTTTTACTGATTCTTTAATTTGATTATTGTCTAAAAACTATTTTTGTAATGTATATTGCTGGTGTTTTTCCATGTCAATGATGTATTTCCTTTATCACTGTAAATTTGTTAACAATGCATGATTGCTGTGAATCACAATATATATGCGCCCTATAGGCTAATTGTAGGTTTTTTCCTGTAGGAGATATGATTAGGCTATTTAAAGTAAAGGAAAAGCAGAGAGAACTTGCTGAAAATGCTAATGGAGGGGCACCAGTTAAGAAGCAAAGTGCTGGGGAATTACGTCTTCATAAAGGTAACTTCTTCTATCTATATTATCACATAATTTCCATGTTACTTTTTTTTTTTTTAATGTCAGAAATTCTATTTGGTCAAGGCATTTTATAAACGGTAACAATTAATTTTATGAGGTATAGCCCATCAGGAAGTTTTGCTTGTTTATCGATTGGTTTATCTATTTACTTGCTATTTATTACACTGATCATAATTTACAGACGATGTTTTCTGCAATTTTCTGATTGAGGAAACCTGTAGGACTAGGTTTTAGAACCATTGATCCCAGTAGAATTACTTTAGTAGCTTGTTTTGCCTCCAATAATTGGGTTCTTGTGTGGAGTGTTTCACATCTATCAACTCCTGCTGACTTGTTTCATAGTGCCTTATCTTATATTTGGAATCCTACATCCTGCAGATATAACTGAGCTGAATCTACCAAAATCCTGTACCATTATATTCCCCAATGGCAAAGATGACCTGATGAACTTTGAGGTTTCAATTCGACCTGATGAAGGATACTACTTGTAAGTTTCCTACTTTTGCATGCAAAATTTGTTCAAAATTTTTTGACCTGTTCAAAAATTAACTTTTTGTTACTTCCCAGTTTATGGGCTGAGGATCAAGATCAGTTCCTTGTTTCTTTGTTTATGATATCTGTCTGCGCATTATTTTCTCTAATTGGGGCGATGATAAATTTGTTTGTATTGGTTGTCACAGAGGTGGAACATTTTTGTTTACTTTCCATGTTTCCCCTATCTATCCACATGAGGCACCAAAAGTGAAATGCAAGACCAAGGTAAACTGCATATATAGTTGCAACTTAGTCCTCGTTTTTTCCCTATTTTAGATGATTAGTTTCTTTTTTGCTATTTAATCTGTTTGTATAGTAAAATTTGCTCATACTTGGTAAATTGTTTTTGAAGGTTTACCATCCTAATATTGACTTGGAAGGAAATGTATGCCTCAACATCTTACGAGAAGATTGGAAACCTGTCCTCAATATAAATACTGTCATCTATGGATTGTATCATCTTTTTACGGTAATATCCTTTTTGTTGACACATCTCCATGTTTTTGTTGTCAGATTACTATATGAAGTTGTTGGATTTTCTTTAAATTTTGATTTCAGGAACCAAATTATGAGGATCCCCTAAATCATGATGCAGCTGCAGTGTTGAGAGATAACGCGAAGATGTTTGAATCTAATGTGAGAAGGGCTATGGCTGGTGGTTACGTGGGGCAAACATTTTTTGCCCGCTGTATGTAGATTTTGTAATGTAGCAGCAAGGCCAATGGAAATTTGTTATCAATGCTGGATATGGATTGTAAAATTCATCTGCAATTTGCATTTTTTTTTTGTCGTTTTTGTGTTTTTTTTTTTGGGGGGTGGAACTAGGGCATTATTTCCATGGGACCTAGCAACTAAAAACAAAACGAAAATGTGTATGTGACAATACTCTGGCACTTTGTATGTTTACATGACACATTATTGTGTGGAAAAAGGATACGCTGGTCAATTATTGGCCTAAAAAAAGTGATATTGCATTCTCGCACAATTTATTGTCCCTTTTAACTATCTTTTAAACTTAAGGTGCATTGCAAATATTTTCTCAAAAAAGTTCGATTGCAAATATATAAGCTTACCTATTAATGCCGAGCTCCTATATTTAGCCATCGAATTCTTTCAAACTAGAATAAATAAATAAATAAAAAGTAAAAAAAAAAAAGATCATGCTCTCACAGACACTATTGCCAAAAGTTCCTTGAAAAAACTACTAGCGCAAAGTATATTCAAGCGAACTGAAAATACCACCTTTGTCTATGAAACTGTAGCTGCTTGATTATAGTTTTCCAAAAGTATAGGATACCATTATCAGCGTCAACTCGTCGACCATTGGTAGGGGTGTACACGGGTTGGGTTGGCCGGATTTTAAAAAAAAATCAACCCAACCCATAGAGTGCGGGTTTTTNATCAATCCAACCCATAGAGTGCGGATTTTTTATATTATAAGTAACCCAACCCAACCCGAATAGAGAACAAACCCAATCCAACCCAACCCATAGAGTGCGGGTTGGGTTGGTCGGGTTAATTGGGTTAATTTATCTTTAATTTAGTCAAAATTAATTTTTTAATAAATTAAATTTTAGTCAATAACTTAACTTCATTCCTTTTTATTTTTGCAAAAATAAATTACATGAACTATTATAATGCAAAAAACTACAAATAGTATATATTAAACAATATTAATTTGATTAAGTAAATAAAATTGATTAAACATTAGTATATATTTCTTTGTTCAGGTCACAAAAAAGTTGCAAGAAAGCAATATCATTTTCAAGTTCCCTATATTGGATTGGTTGCAACATTTAGCATAAAAACGAATACTCGAGACATCAAATTCTTATTAGATTTTATATAAATCAATTAATAAGGCATTGTTTACATGTTGTTCAAATCGAAAAAAAATTCATTCATTCATTCTTTCACTCACTTCCTTTTAATTATGAGTTTAACAAGAAAAAAAAATTGCTTTATGATATCAATGACATGCATTTCGGAAGTAAAAAACATTAGTAGAGTATGCACATTTTTTGAAAAAAAAAAAAATCACAAATGAAGAATTGAAATATAATATAGTAATTGAACTAAGAACTCAAAATCACAAATGGAAAATTGAGAGAGAGAGAGAGAGAGGGGGGGNGGGGGGGATTTTTTTTTTTTTTAATATATATACGGGTTGGGTCGGGTTAATCGGGTTTTTTTACCACCCAACCCAACCCAATCCGAAGTTAGCGGGTTAGATATCATCCAACCCAACCCAACCTAAAAATTCAGATTTTTCAATGGATTGGGTTGGGTTGGATCGGCTGGGTTGAGTTGGGTTGACGAATTTTTGTACACCCCTAACCATTGGGTCTAGTACTTGAACAAAAGTAAAGCTAACAACAAACTAGTCAATTCAATTCAGTATAGTGCCAAAAAATGATGCATTGCAGATGAATTGCACCATTTCCTAATGGACTAGATATTTGTCTTATCCGTTCAGTAAATCCCTGTCTACAAAACCAATCCCAGAAATTGCAGGACAACGTTACAGCAGTACGGACTATTCAACAATGAGGCATCACCAATTCACCATAATAAGATTTACAAGGTTATGACTTGAATTTATCACTGTTACAAAAACCTGTTGCATCAAAGTAAAAGAAGGTGATTATTCATAAAATGGCTGCATAAATGAGTCAAAATCGATGCAGCTAAAGAGCCTCTTTTGTATGGCTGAATATCGTGGAAAAAAAAAGACTTTTGAATCCTAAAGCGGGTAGAGGCAGCAAAACTGACAAGGTTCATTTCTCTTTCAAACTGAATACCCTTGTAAAATCATCTCTTCCTCTTTCAAACTGGAAAGTCTAGCATTTTCACGGTCTTTCCTAAAAACCTTATACAATGGTGTGTAAAACAAGCAACACAAACCAAATGGAACAATCATCATTGAAAGAAGACCTTGCGACAACGCCAAGGCCTCCCTTGCTGACCCTTTAACTGGATCAACAGATTTTGAATCATATCCGAACATCTTCTCTGAAAGGATACCAACCAAAGGAGCAGCAAAAGAAGAAACTGATCCTTCAAAAGCACGATCGAAGGCATAAATCATGGTCCGGTGTTTGATAGGGACGACCTCAGCAAACATAGGACCGTTTGCAGCAGTAGCATTCCAGCTAATTGTTAGACCCATCAGCAAGAGTGTGGTAGAAAATGCATAATAGCTGCTAGTTGACTGAGGGATCACTTTGAGCAGGAACCATGAGAAGGGAATGCCCATGAAGGCACTGAACTGAGCACACATGGTACGACCTGAGTGGGGATAGATTTGTGACATCCGATCTGCTACCAGTCCTCCTAGAAGGGAGCCCATGGCACATCCAACAGCAAAAAGACTAAGGAGTGCGGCAGTACTATTATGATCAAAACCTACAAATTAGATTACAAGACATCGATCATCATACAAACAAAAGAAAGAGTAACCACAATATTACGAGTTTTCACTACCATACTATTATTCTAAGAATCGTATAGTTGTTACGGTGGATTTTGAATATGGGACGGAGTAAGTATAAGTGATTGAGGTCCATGGAAAAGACTGTAAGACACTGTTTTCACTTCTAATTGAGATTTGTGTGTAAAATACAAGCAAATACAGGAATCTTTGATCATGCTTACCAATTAACTCAAACCACATGGTGAAGAACACCATGGCAGTCCATGGAAGTGATCCAACAATGCCCTGCAAGACAATAACTCGAAATGTTTGCACTTTCATAACAGATTTCATGGCTGTCCAAGACTCCAGCCAGACTGATGCCGCACTAGCATTGTCCTTTTCTATTAATACATCCCTAGAACAAAAGGGTAGCCAAGTCACCCTAAATGACGGACTTTATAAATACATCTTAATGAAATCTTCCGTCCAAAGTTTCAATTTCCCAGGAAAACAAAAAGTGTGTGAATATATCGAACTTCCTAAGACTGAAAGCAGTATCATAAATACAAAGAAAAGAAGATTCCATTACCTCTCACAACCCTCACCGCTGTTATTAGTGGTGATAGTTGTTTTCCTCGGGTCAATAACGAACGAGAAAACAAAGAATCCAATTGTTGCACTTAATGTTGCCATCATAATGAAAGCGCAGCGCCATCCAGGTATGCCCCAGTATTGTTGACCAGCCATAAGAGTCGCCAGAACACCACCTCCCATCCCACCTAAGGAACCGACAAGGCTTAACAACCCAAATCCAGTCCCCCTTACACCATCCATATAGCTATCAGCTATAAAAGACTGCAGTGCTGGTATAACAATCGCCAAACCAAAACCATTCACTGCTCTCCACAATGCAACTTGCATAAACTGCTGGCTCGCGCCCACTGCAGCAGTCGATAAGGCCCAGCAAAAAGTACCCATTGCCAAAACTGTAGGGCGGTCATAGTTGAGTACTAACACACCCGCCAGGGGCGATGAAATTCCCTGCACAAAGTTCCTTATGAATGTGAGGTAACCTAGATCAGATGGCCCAGCATTGAAAGCTTCGCTGACTTCTTTGTAAACAGATGGGAGGAGATTTTCATCAGCACGTTCCATTATAGCAGCCATGTTGATAAGAATGAGAGAGAGAGAAACACCAAATATCTTTCTTGTTCTGTCGAAAGTAAATGAATTGCCAGGATGCATAAGAGATTAAAAAGTAAGTGGGAAATATGAATTGCACATTCTTGCCCAATAACATTGTTTAGAATCAAGCACAGACAGTAGCATCCAAAACAGAGAAACCATGTCAATGAAGGGCAATCCCATTGAAGTTCATGTTCCAATATTTGTTGCATGTGAGAGTTTATTATTAGTCTTTTTGAATAGCATTATTAGTTAGAAAGCAGTTCACAAGTCTCTAGCTGATTCTCACATCGCAGAAGCCAGTATATTTCCGCACAGTTGTGTAAATTGATCTGCTAGCACCTCAATATGATGACTATTTCTGTCCTGGATTATACTGAGTACGTATCTATTTGTGGGATGGATTCGTTTGGTTTTCTAAGTTTTTCAACGCATTCGGATTGCATTACCCGTGTGATATCAATAGGACAGGGGAACAATGTTATGGGAAAGTTCCACGTGCCACTGATGGCCATTGCTTGCTATTCGACGATATATTTTAAAATTTCCATTAAGTTTTTCTTGACATTTCTGCTCTATGTTCAGTAGTAAGGATAAATTTCTATATACTTCAAATTTCAGTTTATATGGTAGGCCTAATTTCTGGAAGTTATTGGGGAATCAAACATTTGTTTCATAGTCAACCATGAACATCTAAAACTCAGCGGCTTATAATCCCAAACAAGTTTGGAGCCGAAGAAATTAACGATTAGTGAACGATACTGAACATTGAATTATGAACCAAAGATAATTTCCGAACACAGACCCATTACTATTTTATTAAAAGAAAGGAAAAAAAAAAAAGAGAAACAGTTAAGAAAACCGAAAGCAAAGAGACAGGGAATATGGAACTCACCTCATGGCTTCCAAACTTCTGGGAAAACGAGGTTTGATTCGACAAGAAGGAGCAGGATATCCGGAGGCCCGGTTACGGCCCATAAACAGAAATGAAAATCCTTTTCTTTCCCCACCACAACCAAAACTCCTCCTCACCTACACGTCCGCTTGGACATGACACCGCATCTATGGCGGATCTGGGATTATGCCCACTTGCCCTCTCTCTCTCTCTTCCCACGGACTCATCAGGACTTTCACCATTTGAATATTCAAATCGCACCCCCATATACGCTTACGTTTCGGAATAATAATATAATATACATAAATAAAATCGAATGGAAATATTGATTTTTTTACGTTGTCTTTTTCTCTAACACTGTATTTGTGAAACCGAACCGTGTGATTGAGTGTAACCGGAGCTGGTGGGTTTGGATTGGAATTTGTGATGCTGTTTTCTCGGCTAAGTGGCTGTTTGAGATGATGTGGCAACGGCTCTGCTTATATTGAGGGTTTAAAAATTAACACGTATGTGTGCGTTTCGTTCTTCTTCTTTTTTTCTTTCTCGGGTTTGGCGGGTGGAAAGTCAAATGTCTTTGGGTACCTGATTGACTTTCAAATACCGTGATAACTGTAGGGTTGTACGATATTTGTCCGTCGGATTATTCGAAATAGAGTGAGAATTGGAATTTAATCTAATCCATTATTAGGTTGTCCTTATCTTTTTGACTTTTGGATTCGGATTTTTGTTTGCAGATTATGTTTTGATCTTGTTTGATAATATATAAGCAAAAATTGAAAATTGGTTCCCTTTGCTTTTACTTTTTTTTTTTTTTTTTTTTTTTTTTTTTTTTTTTTAACTTAGGTTTCATTAACCAAAATACAAGTTCTCCAATATTTCTGTGGATTCATATTTTTAATAGATTATGGAAAATGGGATAATTTTTAAATGATAACTTGATTACATAACTTAATTACCAAAAAAAAAACTTGATTACATAACTTATATCAGCTACCTGGTAGAATTTTCAATTTGGACAGATACATAATAACTGTCTAACTGCCTAAGAAAGGAAAAAAGAGTTCAAAAAGTAATCGATGATGCTAAATAATTATTTTTGTAAGTTTATTACCAAAAAAATTATTTTTGTAAGTTTCTTGTTTTTGTGTGTGTGTGTGTGTGAATGAATGCATGTATGTTTCTTGTGATGTATTGAAATTGATTCATCGAATTGCCGAACTCTTCAGAAGATAAAAATGAAAAATGGTCGGCCCAGTACTTTATGTGGGTTCTTATACATACTCACGGCCTGGCCTTAATTGCCCACATCCAATCTTGCATAGCCCAGTAATATTTGTTGTTGGTGTATACAGGAGATGCATGTTTTGATGAATGTAAATGCGAAATGACATGCAATCTTATAAATGAGCTTAAAAATATTTGATNCCAAAATGAATGACAATTTGGCTATACTAACTTTTTTTTTTTGGTGAAAAAAAAGTTTTAATCTAAAAGTTATTTAGTGAGTGGTTAAATTATATGTGTCTTTTTAATTTAGTGA
Organism: Ochetophila trinervis; assembly: GCA_003254975.1. Classification (NCBI taxonomy): domain Eukaryota; kingdom Viridiplantae; phylum Streptophyta; class Magnoliopsida; order Rosales; family Rhamnaceae; genus Ochetophila; species Ochetophila trinervis. Next base: position 42,695 of record QANX01001056.1, on the reverse strand, counting down.
AAGTTTAGGCTGGGGACCCGTATCATTGGAAACTCCCACCATCTCTTATGGTAGCAGAAGAGAGAGACACTTGAGTCCATATGAAGATACAAAGACTCGAACTATAACTTTCAAACTCGCAAATGTGATAGTTCAACTGGCTCCTACCACTGAGTTATATGTTCAAGTGTATACTAGGTGAAGAATAGATCATGAATTAGCATTTATTTTTGTTTTTAATTTTCAGATCAATTCTTTAAACCTCAAGGTTTAAGAATGTCTCATAGATATATAAATTTGTTCTTGTTTTTTTATTTTTATTTTTTTGGGTTTTCGTGTGAGGATCTGTTTATCTGATAGCAGTAAAAACAACTCTGTAACTCATCGTACTTTCTATTATGTGTAAACATATTAGTGTTGCTTCACAGTCGAGAAGCAATCATATTTTTGTATTGAGATGATAAAGCCATTGGTATACAAATGGATTACAATTAGCTACAAAGCTTTAGAAATGACAATTTCCTTCTAATTCATTGTTCCTTTCTCTCTCTCTCTCTCTCACACACACACACATGGTTATTTACATTTAAGAAACACAACAGCCTAGAATTTTCCGAACTGAATCATTTATTTCAGTTTCAAAAGTAGGGGCAAATTGTCAAAGTGAATTTCATCATTCTCAAAACTTTATCAAAATGAGTCCATTTGGAATGAAGGATTGAACTGGACTATTTTAAATGTAGTTTGTTGATTGAGCTGGTCTAATCTAAGATCATATGCATTTCAAATTGAGATAGTTTCAATGCCAAAATTCATTTCCTTTAAAGATTTTGAGGTCCAATTTTTTTTTCCCCGATATCAAAATTTCAGGAGATGCGAAGGTACATGAGGTTTCAATGACCTCAATCTCATCATCAGGAATTACATACCATTTAGAACTAAAATCTATTTCCCGTACATAACTCTCACCAAAAGTAAAATATGAAACTTAGATATTAAACCCCAACTAGTATCATTATTTTCATAAAGCTTTTAACATCCATTTCAAGTGGGAAGAAAGATGAAAAATCTACAGATAAAACCTATAAAGAAGGCCCAATAACACCGTATTGATGTTAGAAACATCTCTTTGTAACATTTGGATTATTATAGTTACAGAGAAGTAAATATTGTTATTGCCTCTTTCTACTTGTTGTATAGTTATACAATTTATCATGAAGCTTAGTCTTTGCTAGTTTACGTACGTCTATATATTGTATTTCATTCATGTATCAAATTCATTTAATATACAAGTTAACAATTCAATATTTTCAACTTGGTATTAGAGCAATTTTATCCCCTTTTCTTTTTCAATGTCTTCAAACTTATGTTCATCTCAATCATGTACCAATACCTCAATTGTTACCACTCCCTGGAGTACAACTTTCTGGAATGTTCAGTCATCCTTTCTCAACAAAATTAGATGCCACAAATTTTATTCTATTGGCGTCGACAAGCCTTTGCTGCCATAAAATGAAATTGAATTGTGAACTATCTCAAAGGAAAAAAAAATCAAATACAACATGAATATCTCAATGATAAAAAAATGCGAAGCAAGAAAACTCAACGAAAGATTTACCATATGGATTCAACTAGATCAAATCTTGATGTGCTAGTTGCAGGTTTCATGGCAGTTGACGTGCAAATTCAAAGGTTTGATGCGATTTCACATGTTTTCTTCACAATCAAAATCAAAATTTTGCAGTACAAACTACTAAGAAAAGAGGAATGCCAATGGAAAAATATTTATTGAAGATTAAGAGCTATGTAGATGCACTTGCTACAACAAGTTATCATACAACTGAGGAAGACCATAATCTCTATATCCTAAGTGGTTTGAACTCAGATTATGATGCATTTGTTTTCTTTGTTAGTATTCATACTGAACCACTAAAATTGCAAGATATATGTTCAATGTTACTTACGCATGATGCATTTTGTCTTTTATTTACAACAAGAAAATGAACAGTACAAGATTATATCCCACTGCATCACTATGTAAATCAGATATGTTTTACTAAAGAAAGCTCAAGTCCAAAATACACTTCTCTTGATGCATGGCAATTATGCTTCCTCTCTCAATTGCATTGCATATTTAGCATAAAGTTTTATTTTGTTTCAAAATGTGGGGCAATGTTGAAGTTTGCATGTATTTTGAAACAAAACAAAACCAAAAGTCCCACATATGAATTTATAAGTATTTTATGAAGATGGGCTACTGAACATAAGACTCCCTAATGGAGTCTCACTTGCATGCATATTAAAAAGATCATATTTAAATGTCAAAAGATAGCCTTGGACCTTGAGGCCTTAGTTGCCTCTAAGTTCAATAGGCAAATTGGGTCGGTGAGACTCAATACGAGAACACACAATGGCTCATTTCTGAAGAGTTGTTGTGTTAACTGTTAATGACGTTAAAAAGTGAACAGTTCAAGGTTTATAAGTTTTATTTTGTTTCAAAAAATGTGGGGTAATGTAAGTCTTACATAGGAAAGAAAGAAGTCTATAGAACACTTTATAAGTGTTTTATGTAGATGAGCTAATGAACATGGAGCTTTCCAATGGGGGCTCACTTGAATGCATAATAAAAACCCATATTTAAATATCAAAAGATGGTCTTTTGCCTTGCGCTCTTACTTGGCTCTAGGTTCAATAGACAAACTGATTCGGTGTTGTTGATGTACATGATAATAAATGTTCAAAGTTTATATCCACTGAACATATTAGGCATGAAAATAAATGCGTTAACAGGCGCCTTTTTTGAACCGTTACGATCAAAAGTCTATTATTTTTTTAACGTTAAATTTGAAAGTTTGTGTATCTTTTTCGTTTGCAGAAGGTTATAAACCTTCAAAAAGGTTATAAAATCTTTCTAAATTCACTACTTCATCTCCTATAAATAAGTGAAACTTTTACATACATACTGCATTAAATTCATCCAAAATTCATAAACTAAGAGAGGAAAAAATAGTTTGGTTCATGCAAGGTTAGTGTATTAGTGCTATACAAGCAATGAAAAGTACGCGGGAATGGGAGAAATCATTGTCTTAAGGACATTGATTTTGTGCAAGACTCTTGCCAATTTGTTTCTACATAGCTTTTATCAATTTCTTGTTTGTTTGTATTGTTTGTTGTTATAAATGACTGTATTTCATCTTCTACATCTAGTTTCTATTTGCTTGTGTATCCCAACACATATCTTTTTACAAGTCATGGGCTCTAGTTGCAACTAAGAATTCCAATGTTTTTGAACAATATTTATGGCATCAAAGATTAGGTTATCCCTATTTTATTATCACTAAATCAATCATGAAACATTATAATGTTTGAATTCCAGTTTTAAATACAACTCCAGTTTGTTATGCTTGTCAATTTGATAAAAGCGAAAAATTGCCTTTTGTGTCCTCTACCAGACAATATTATGAACCACTCCAATTTTAATCACAAAGGACTTATAGGGTCCTATAGCTTTGTTATCAACCAATGAAAACAAATACTATATACAATGCTTTTATTTTGTTCAAAACACAGGTTGAATTATAATTCTCCAAAAGAAAAAAGAAAAAAAAATTGTCCAAACATGTAGTAGTGAATTTAGTTAATTTCCTTCTTTAATTCATGGGAGATAGTGTTTCAAAATTTATGTCCACATACCCATGATCAAAATGGTATAGTAGAATGAAAATACATACATATAGTGGAAAGTGGACTAGCTCTTTTAGCCACTGCTTCAATGCTTTTTTAATTTTGGAATGATGCTTTCATCTATGTCGTACACCTCATAAATCAATTACTATATATCTCACCAATTTGTAGAAAAGCTACATGGAATAAAACCAAACTATCATTTATGAAAAGTTTTTTGTTGTTATTGTTTTCCAAACTTTCATCTTTACAACAAAAACAAACTCATGTTCAGGTCTCAAACAAGTACGTTTTTAGGGTACAACAACAAATTCAAGGGGTTACAAATGCCTGTCTAAATATGGAAGATTGTATATAGCTAAGAACGTTGTCTTTGATAAAACACTGTTTTCCTTTGCTAATGACTATTCCTTTGTCTAACAAGTCTAATCCACATCATAATACCATCACTATTCATACCATTCTCATTAAATTTTATAAAATTATTCAAACCATCATTAAATGCTTTTGTTCTCCTATCCATTGTTATCAATGATTTATCAATCTTTATATAAACCTACGCAAAATTAATATACGACATAATAATTTTATATTAACTAATTAAATTATGTTTATATTTTAAAAATCCATAGACGAGTCTTCGATGGTTATTCACGACGCACAATGTGCGCCGTCTTTGCATATATATACTATAGTAATTCACATTAAATTAATAACATACATGCATGAACTACATATTATTACGACGGACCAAAGTCCATCGTTGTTGCATATATATATATATGCATAAGTCCGACACAAATTATTTATATATATATATACTATACATTAGCGGGTCCGTCGTAATAATTAATATACATGCACATTGACAGACAAAAACTATAAATAAGTAAATCTATATCAACTCATCTATATGCATAAATATTTATACTTATAAATTGAGCTGCTGAAGCTCAAAACTGCAACCACCAACACCACAAATCCGCAGCTACACACGGCTATGAACCCGCGATCAAAACTTCCACCAAATCTTGAATATGCCTCTTACAGTTCAAAACAGCCACCACCCACACACAATAAACCACCACCGAAGACTATAACATTTAAAAAACACGAACAAACATAAATAAATAAAAAACTTACATCAATCACTACAAAAACAGCCCAAAAAATCGGAAAATCACCACCAAAATACCTTACAAATGCTTAAATTTTGAACCTAAAAGACTAAAAATCAATCATAAAAAAACGTCTAATGAAACTAAAGTTCAAAGAATAACTTACATATAGCAAAATAACAAGATTGTAGCTTGTTTTTTAGACAAATACCGAAGAAATTGGTTTCGGTCCAAAGGGAAACAGTGCGGTGCCGTCGGGGGTGTTTCAAAGGTAGAGGACAATGAAGAAGAAATGGAATAGGAACCCTATTAAATCAAGCGAAACGGCGCCGTTTTAACAATTAGAAGATGAAACGACGACGCACGGTGCGTCGTGTAAAATGAAACGACGATGCACAATGTGGGTCATCTTAAGTAGTATCCATAACGCAAATTGTGCGTTGTGTTAAGTGAAACGAATTTTGTGTTGTCTTAAATAGCGTCGTATGAAGTGAAACGGCGTCGTATTTTTATCCTAAACGACGCTGTTTTACTAGTTTTTATCCTAAACGACGACGCACAATGTGCGTTGTCATAAGTATCATCCACGACGTACAAAGTGTGAAGTGAAACGGCGTCGTATTTTTATCCTAAACGACGCCGTTTTACTAGCTTTATTACATACGATGGTCAAAGACCGTTGTTGTTTATGATTTTAGACGACGTTCTTTGACCGTCGTTTTAAGTCGCTACGGTGGCACCACATAGATTTTAGATATTTTATATTAACATCTATGACGACGGTTTGTTAAAGTACGATGTTGTTACATAATTTTAAGACGACGTTTTATCAACTGTCCGTCGTCTTTGTGTAAATAATTTTTAATCAATAAATATTTTTTGAATGTGAGTCGTCTTTAATATTTAAGACGACGTTACCTTTCAAATGCATGGTAAATACTAATTTGACGATCATCGTCTAATTATCATTTTTTTTGTAGTGCCGCTATTCATAATATATCAATCCTTCCACTACAATAATGGATTGCTGAAACTCCATCTCCTAGTCTCTTTTCTTCTGCTGCTACTTCATCTCCTACTTCATTATCATGACTTGAAGTATCCCAAAGCAATTGAAATACTAATTCTCTATAATCTACTCAGATAAACTCCACGTCTCAAACCTCATCTCTACAACCTGATCTCAATCCTCCACCATCACTACTGACAAACACTCGCCCCAAGCAAACCCATGCCAAAACAGGACATTTAAGGCCACGACTCTTCGTATCCACCAAAACTATCTCAGAACCAAAGTCTATTGAATAAGTCTTATCTTTAAAAGTCTTGATGAATACAATGACACAAGAAGACTCAGCTCTGCTAGCTAACAATACATGGACTCTCAACGACTTATGAATCGTGAAACCATAGGTGGCAAGTGAGTTTATTGAGTTAAAAATAACTCTGATGGCACAATGCAATGGTACAAAGCTTATTTGGTTGCCGAGGGATATCATTTAATATACAAGTTAACAATTCAATCTTTTTAATTATTGAATCCAAGATTACAACAGTCATCCTATATTAAACTATAATTCAATATTTTTTTTTCATAGACTCAAAGATAGACTAGAATGGGATATAAAACTCAACAAAAATAAAATATTAAAAAATAATTAATCTTGAAAAATTAAAAAAAAAGATAAAAGAAATGAAATTAATTATATTATAATTTAATATGCAAAATCTTCATTAAGACCAAAATTCATGGTAAAAGATCTTAATTAAAAAAGATTAAAAATATAAATTCATATTAAAACCATATTTAAAATTAAAATTGAGTTTCTTAATTGAAAAAATAAAAATATACAGGGCAAAAAAGAAAATCTAAAAAATACAATTAACCCAAAAATATTACTTTGGCCCCCATTAAAAAACGCATAAAAAAAGTCGAAAGGAATAGAAAGAAATTGTTAGGAAGAAAGAATCTGATTCAAATGGAGTGGATAATGATGAAAGCATTAGAATAAGAGACAAGTCGGTCCAGTCTCTGCATCACCATCTAGTGAGAAATTCAATGGAGAATAATGCAGCTGAGGCATTACTCTATAAATGAAGAAAAGCTTCCGTACGATGAATGTATGTAGAAAAACTTGTATCAAACGCACCACTTCAAATGCTTCAATTCAAATTTTAATAGTTTACTATAATTTAATATTATGTATTATAATTTGCTATGTTATTTTTTTATTAGTCTTTAATTTTTTTTGAAAGGTAAGAAATTAAATTTGAAACGAGATCGAAAATTTTAATATTTGGATTAAATCATTTGAAGTGGAATCAATTAGATTTAGTAAATTCTAATACAATACAATTAATATATATTTAAAAAAAATTTAAATTTATATATTTTAATATAAAAATTTAATAGATAAAGTTTAAAATGAAAAATTAACATGAATATGACAGGATATATAATATTGATACAATACAAATTTATCTGTATTTATTAAAATTTAAATTTACATATTTTATCCCAAAAACTTGACGAATTAAATTTAAATAAAAATCATACGACACTATAATACATTTTATATTTTTTCTCCTTTATATCTAAAAAAAAAAAAAAGTTTTTCTCCGTTATACTATATTATGGACCCACATATACGCATGAAACAGGCGTTGTCCCACTCAAATATTGCGCCAACAAATCTAATTAGCATTCACCAAACAAAAAATAAAAATAAAAGTTTAAAATAATAAAGAATCTGATTCGCAAACACTTTCTACGAACTTCTACAGCTTTACTTGAAACTTTACAAAGAAAAAAGCAGACAAAAGAAAGTGACAAAAGACAAAAACCAAAAGGGGGCGGATATGGAATCTGAAAAAGTAGCAGAGCTGAAGCACTTCATCACTCGGTGCAAGTCCAATCCTTCAATCCTCCACGACCCTTCTCTTGCTTTCTTCAAGTCCTACCTTCAAAGGTGATTGATTTTACTATTCCCGCCTTTCATCTTCACGTTCATCTCTTGCTTTCTTTTTGTCTGAATCTCTGTTTGAGCCATCTGGGTTTCTTTCATTGCAGTCTTGGCGCTCGAATTCCCCCTGACCCACAAGTGGTGAAACTCGATTTCTCTACCAAAGCTGCATTTTCTTTAAAATTCTTTTAGCTTTATTTAATTTTTAGTCTTTTCAAAGAAAAATTGATTTTGGAAACTGGGGTTATTATTTTCTCCAGTATAAATCTATGTATTCGTTTGCAATTTGATTTTGGAAGGATTATAGATACTGGATCGTTTTCTTATCCCAGAATTAGAAATTGTTTCTTTGTCTCCCTTTTTGAATAGCCTTTTATTTTGGTTTTAAAGATTGTTTTTGGTAAAGATCTTGTTTGGCATAGAGATGGGATGGCCAAATTGCTAACATGATCAATATATTGTATAGGTATAGCTTCCTCAATGCATTGATCTGTTTGGTCCTTTTTTTCTTTGGAATCAATGGGGCTTTGTGAAGTTCTCTGGTTGAATTGTTGGCCTGCTGTAGTTGGAAAAAGTAGCCAGAAGTAGTTCTAGATTTTGGGATTATAGGAATGTATTTGTTTCTTTTTATTATGTGGAATGTTTATGGAGATAAATGGTAGCTAACATATTGTATGGGAGAAAGAGTAAAGATGATTTCTATCATAAAGTTGTTATTTTTTATTTTTGTTAACTTTCACATACAGCTTTAGATTCTATCATTGATATAATTGTTTTCTGATAAATCTCTGACTTGCACTGATATCTGTTTCCTTCCGGAATTTCTTGATTATATATATCGGTTTCACCCTTTTTTTTATTTTTATTTTAAATAATCTCTAGGTGCATTTTGCTTGATATTGGTATAATGTTTCTCCTCGTGACAGGATAAAGTGAGTGATAGCATGTCGAACAGCAAGGAAAAGATTGATGCCACAAAAACAGATCCATTGGGTGAAGATGATGCCATTGTAGAGTCTGATGTTGAGTTAGATGATGCTGATGTCGTGGAGCCTGATAATGATCCTCCTCAAAAGGTGAATGATAGAAAATGTTGGTCAAATTTGTATGTGATTAAGAACTAGCATATTCTACCTTTAAATAAACATATATTTTTCCTATTTTTTCTCTTTGTAATTACCTCGCGTAGGCCTTCTCAAGAAATATTTGGTGTCCATTATTTATTTGCAGATGGGAGATCCTTCTGTTGAAGTTACAGAAGAAAAGCAAGATGCGGCACAAACAGCAAAATCAAAGGCTATGGATTTTATTTCTGAAGGCAGGGCATCAGCTTCTTGTGATTCTCATTTTGATTGAGATTTTGGCTTGTATTTTTCTGATATGCTTCTTCATCTATTAATTGTCTACTCTTTCCAGGTAAGCTGGATGAAGCTATTGATCTTATAACTGAAGCCATCATGTTGAATCCTACTTCAGCAATACTATATGCAACTAGAGGTCATTTCTCTTTTGATGTCATGTTTACTATTAGTTCCTTTGTTTCTTTATGCTCTGTTCTTTTCTCATGCTTGCATCATTTCTATGGAAACCTATATTCTTGCTTTCAGCTAGTGTCTTTGTCAAGTTGAAAAAACCAAATTCAGCGATTCGAGATGCTAATGCAGCTTTAGAGGTCAGTTCATAATTCTGCTTGCTTAGATTGCACAAAAATTGAATTGTCATATAATGAACTCACGTTGTAAGCTATATATGTTTAATTACAGATTAACCTTGATTCAGCGAAAGGATATAAAATAAGAGGAATGGCAATGGCCCTGTTGGGCCAGTGGGAAGAAGCAGCAAGGGATCTGCATATAGCATCTAAGCTAGATTTTGACGAGGAGATAGGTTTGGTGCTTAAAAAGGTAATTTGCCATCTTTAAAAAGAGAAGTTTTGAGAGTTGCTGCTACTTGATTGTCTAGTTAACTTTTCAGGTTGAGCCTAATGCCCACAAAATTGAAGAGCACCACAGAAAATATGAACGCTTACGGAAAGAAAGAGAGGCAAAAAAAGCTGAAATTGAGAGGAAGCGGCAAGCAGAAGCCCAAGTGAGTAATGCTAATATCATCATATGTTTTTTCTTTTTCGCATTACAATGTACATGTCTTGATAATCACAAGTTTCTGTTGGCTACATATGATAAAGTAAGGGGATGAGCAACCCATTGACTATAATAAGATATTCCTGAACTTCTCATTTAAGTGACAAAATATGCCACATTAGCATTACCATTGCAAGGCTAGCAGTTCTCTACTATTTGATAGGCAATACATGTCTGAGTGTAGTTCAATTGAATCATGTCTTGATCAAGTCTGACATGGATGTGGTGAAGAGTTTATTGATTATTTGTGTATCATCAGCATGATTAGTTTCTTAACCGTACATCTACATGTACTAAGTCCTTATACAAGAGGTTGTTAAGAGATTGATACCTTTATTCTAAAGTTATTAGTTTGATTTTATGCAGGAACGAGATGCATTGTCTGCGCTCAAGGATGGTATGTTTATACAACTTTGCTTCCTATTATCTTGGGTATTGAATACATACAATACAACCATGTATCTTTGGTGATACTCCTTTTTCTGTTTAGTTTTATATTTCACATATGGTATGCTATGTTACATAGACTTTAGTATCCTAGAATTGTCAAATCATGTTTCCATGTGCCAGCATGGTTGTATTGTGATACATTAGTACAAGCCCTATTTTTCCTATTTGGGACAATTTCAGGTTCTTCAATAATTTGTTATTTCCTTTAACAGGGGAAGTTATTGGTATACATTCTGTTAGTGAACTGGAATCAAAGTTAAATGCTGCCTCGAAAACGTCACGCCTTGCAATCCTTTACTTCACTGCAACGTGGTGTGGTCCTTGTCGTTTTATATCTCCTTTATATGTGAACTTAGCTGGGAAGCATCCCAACGTTGTTTTCTTGAAGGTTGACATAGATGAGGCCAAGGATGTCGCTGCACGCTGGAACATTAGCAGCGTTCCGACGTTTTACTTTATAAAAGATGGCAAGGAGCTGGACAAGGTGGTTGGGGCGGATAAGAGTGCACTCGAGATGAAGATCGGACAGTATTCACGCACAAAATGAGCTAATTCCTGAACCTTGGCTCTTTCTTGTTTGTTGGATTCTAATATTGATCCTTATATCATATAGATCCTTTTATGATATAAATGAGAGAAATTTCATCTGAGAGAAATGTTTTATGTATATGACTTTCTGAAGTCCTGAAAAGCAAATTTGTATATGTTCACTGGATGTAGTGTTCTGTCTTTTTGAATAAGTTGGATATTTTCTTTAGCAGTGGGAAAAGCTTCTATGAAAGATTATGCTGTTCTTGTTTAATGACTTCTGAATACACACCTTTAAAAACTTGGGACTCGCTGAAGTTGATGCCAATTGAAATACCAAACTTACATACCCAAAACACATGCATACAGAGGAAAAAGAAAACCATGCTCTTTGAGCTACAACTATGAACTGTGCAATATACTAGTCTGGGTTGGTTAGGGATTGATATGATAACACACTAGCAAAATACCATGGAAAGTTGATAATGGAATGTTGATTTATTTGAAGCATCAAAGGAAACCAAATATAAGCTTTTATTGTTATCAAATCCTCTATGACAACAGAGTGTCAAAAAAAAAAGGAAGAAGAAGAAAAAAATTTTCTTTCAGCAATTTATGAATTAAATATATATTTGCTATATAGTTTGAAAATTTTAACTTCAACACAATCTTGAATTAAGACAGAAAAAGCAAATACAAAGACTCACAAGACTTCCATCATTTCCTAACATTCTTGGAATAAAATCTAAGGACCACATAGAACAAGAGCCTGTAAAGAACACCCCAAGCCAGCAAGATACCAATATCGTACCAAATGTCTGGCTTGGTAACATCCATTGAAAACAGAACATCATCACCAATCAACAAGCAATCTGGTCGAAAACCAATGGTATTGTTATGCAGTTTACTGTACTTCACATCTCCTAGTGGTCCTGGTGAGAGATCTTCAGGCCTCCCATTATAGCATTTATTTCCTTTGAATTCATTTACCAACAATGCCTCAAATGGGTATTTTATCGCAGAGATATAATGGAGCCACCTCCAGTATTTTGGTATCTGAAACTGTTTCAGGAAAAACCCACAAGTCAGAAAGAAGAGAGCTGTTGTGGCAATCACAACAGCATAACCAGTGATATAACTTGGAACCAATGCACTAACAAGCATCACATAAGCATTGGTGGTGATGAGAGAAGCATAGAGGATCAACCAGAAATTTAAGAGGTTGCTTTTGAGATGGAGAAGAAGTTTGGTAATGCCGGAAAATGTGAAGCCTTGGATGGCAAAAAACGGGAGGTAGACTATGAGTGAAGAGATGACATATGAGGAAGCTCTATAAGCATTGTGGGAGGTTTCCCTTATGAAGATGAATCTCTCTTGGATGAAAGTTGGGACAGCATCATTGGAGGAGAAGAAAACCAGACAGACTGCGAAAATGTAGAAGTTGAGAAGACGGTTGATGTCTTTGAAGGTTTCATGGCTGAGGTCCTTGAAAAGTGAGGAGAGAATGAGAGCCATGACTGTCAAGACAACCTCACGGGAGAGGAAAAGTTCTGGGGTTCGGATCACATTTAATGTTGTCCTCCATGAGAGTACCATAACCTCTCTGAGCCATGGATTTGCAAATTTTGGTCCATGATGCTCTGGTTCATCTAGTATTTCTTCTTCTTCCAAGTCAAACTCTTCATAGGAAGCTGTATAAGAATCCATGGAGGCACTGAAAACTATTGGGGTTTTAGTCACAGAAGGGTTTATCTGAGGAGTCGGAAATTGGCTTGAAACTATGCTTCTTCCACCAGAAAAATTTGGTGTTTTACCAGGTGTTCTAGCTGGTGTCCATGAAGGTTGACGACGAGGTGTTCCTCTTACACCATTGTAGACCCACATGGAGAAATCTTTATAAAAGTGAGAAGCCAAACGAGGATTATAAACACCACTCTGAATGTTAATTGGAGTCTGAACTGTTTTACGTTCCAGGGAGTTATCGAAATCATCGTCATCATCTTCGTCTTCATAGCGGTAATCCAAGTGGCCAGATTCTGGAACTGGCGTCATGTTTCCAGAGGAAAACCCTTGACTATGAAGGGTGATCATGTGCTTTGCTGTTGGAGTCTTTTGGTGGGGCGTTCTTGGAGTTTTGGGTGGTTTTGGAATTGGAGTTCTGGCAACTTGATCAGGTTTGATTCCATCCCTTTGGTATAGCACCAAAGGATCTAATCCCACAGTTGATTCATCATACTCTTTGATGACATCTAAGAGATACTCCAGACTGTTCTCGCCTTCCGGTACTGGCCTTTCGAAGCCATCAAGATGGGAAGAGAGGCCAAGAGGGCTTCCTGCATATACCAGTCTTCCTCTGTAACAAAATCAGAACAAATTACTAGCATGTACAAATGTAGATTGTGAATTTTCAAAACTACTCCATCACTTGGAGAATTGTTAGGAGATATTTTGTTTTCTTTATTCTAAGTGTTAATTAACTTGGTTCTTCATCATAAACTCGTATAAAAAAGCTAGCTTAGATTAGGAGAGGATCCTTGTTACCTTCCTAGGACTATGATGCGGTCTAGAAGCATCTGAATTCTATATGAAGGTTGATGGATGGTCATGAGTACCATGCTACCACCTTGAGCTATGTCCTTAACCTTTTCGACGACACTGTAGGCACTTGTAGAGTCCAATCCAGAGGTAGGTTCGTCAAGGAACAGCAGTGAGGGCTTGTGGATAATGTCAATTCCTATAGAAACCCTGCGCCTTTCTCCGCCAGACACTCCTCTCCTACCTTCATCGCCAATATATGTATGCATTGCACTCTGCATCATCACCATAACATCAATTTGGGTTATGCAAAAGTGTATGCACAACAAACATACATTGACAGTGTATCATCTCCTAACCTAAGCTTTATCTAAGTTACAACGTTATACGATATTTTGCAATTTTTCGAAAGGTGGTTATGATTTATAAAAAAGCTTAGATAAGAAGAGGATTTTATACGAGAAAGGGATATTTCTTACTTGTAAACCAAGTTGGTCAAGGAGCTCATAAACTCTTTTTTTCTTCTCAGCTCTAGAGATTGAAGGAGGAAGCCTAACTTCTGCTGCAAACATGAATGTCTCAAAGACAGTCAACATCGGGAAGAGCTGGTCATCTTGCATCACATAAGAAGAAACCATCTTCATATAACTTGCACTAACCTGGAAAACCAAATCTTTCTCTGTTAAAAAAAATAAAAAAAATTCAAAAGAAAGTTTTGGTAAAAATGGTACTACGAAGTTTTATATATATATATATATATATATATGTATATGTATATGTATATGTATATGTATATGATGCTAATTACCGGTTTTCCGTTGATCCTAACAGAACCTTCCAAACTTCCTTGAGCAATCCGTCCGGCCAAGGCATCAAGAAATGTTGATTTACCAGCACCACTTGGCCCCATGATGGCCAAAACCTCTCCTCTCGCTGCCTGTCCAGAGATATCATTAAGAAGATAAGCTTGTTTCTTAATCCAAACACCATCTTTTTTCTGCTTCTTTATCACACTGTATGAAAGGTTATGGAATTCAAGGCCTTGTCCAGGAACCAATGTCCTACGTTGAAGTGGCAGTGCATTTTTTGCAGCTGCAGATTTGTCCATGTCAAGTAGGCTTTCAAGACTTTTGTTGGTCTCCCTTCGGCCAAGCTTTGCCATGGCCACGATGGTCGAGGTAACAGTTTTTTGCGCCTTCTTTTTCGGGTTGGCCAAGTGGCTCTAAGAAGGAGGTTTTAAGGGCTAGTTATGGTGAACTGCGAAAAAAGTTTTGCAGTATTACAGGAGGAAAAACAGCAGGATGGAAAATATGGACAAAAGGTGACGATGAAAATGAAAGGGGTGTGAAGATTTATGAAAAAAGAAATAGGAGTGAAGAATCAGACGGCAACACTGAAGTTTTGTAAATTTGTCTCTGTCAATTTCTTTGTGCTTGTCGTTAATTTGCTTTGTTATTTCCGAAAGGCTTGTTTCATTGTGCTCAAGAGAAGCTGTCCTCTTTTTAACCCCCCAAAAAAGAAAAAAAAAAATAATAATAAATATATATATATATATATATTTCATTAATTTAAGACCAAAATCTGCTGGCAGAATGTACAAGTCATATTAAATTGCTACCCAGATTTTGGCACTTGAAACAAAATGTTCAATTTTGCTTTCAAAAATATTTCTGGTTTAGCACTCAAGTAAGACAGACAAATTTCTATGCTAAGTGATACTTGCTAATATGTTCCTTATTCTTAAAAATTTGAAAAAGAGTTAAAATGGAAAACAGTATAATTCAAATGGGATTCTGAACAGTTGGAATTTTTACTAGCCCCTTCAAATGTCACCATGATCTGAAAGAAAGAAACAAATAGTTATCATCAAGTATATTACAAAAAATTATTAATATCTTCTTCACAATGAAAACAATGAAAACATATAGGTGCCAATTATTGGTTCATTGGTTAAAAATGTTCAAAAAATATAATAAAAAATAAAAAAACCTCCTATACCACCATAGTTTTGTTATTATTTTCCTAATCTTAGTAAAGGTTTAGAAATAACCTCTTTTTTTTTCCCTATAATGTCTTATTTACTTCTCGCATCTTTATTTCTTTCATTCAATGAACCAACAAAAACGCTTATAATACCCAGAAAACTATTCAATCTACAACCCATGTCAATCACTGCTTGCAACAAAGAAAGAGAAAAAAAGATATGAAGAAGCTACTGAATGGAAGTTTCTTCAGATCAATAGCAACAAACATGATTTGAACTTTTGAAACTTCTGTTGTACAGCATCAGATGTAAGGAGGAAAGCAAGAAAGAATAGAAACAGAGTAATGTTTTCTCCAAAACTGATTTAGTTTAAATAAGGATTTTTCAGATCAACATAAAATTTTGTAAGTTTAATCTTCAAGATCTTATCTCTATTCTAAGCTACACTATAAAAGAGAAGCCAGGCCATGTGAAAGACTCAACAAGTTATTGCAATAAGGCAAAATTGAAGCTCCATGGGAACTCGTCCTTCAGAGAAGAAAAAACAGTCATAGATCAACGCTTGACCCATTGGAAGCTCTTTCTTGCTTTTGCTTTCCCTGGCTTTTTCCTTTCCACGACACGTGAGTCTCTTGTCAAGAAACCAGCTGGTAAGACAAACAAACTTGTTTAGCTTAAAGCTAATATAGATAACAGACACATAAAGATAATGAAAGTAAAAATGCTTAGATTGAATAGTAAAACATTTGATAGTCAATATTTTATAGATTATGCCACATGGAAAAAGTCTAATTTTCTTTCTAATGTTATTAATTATTATTACCTTTACCCGTGAAAATAAAGAAGTGAAGGTATAATGTCCAAGAATAATGATCGACATTAAAAGAGATGCCTAATATGTCATTTTTTGACCTCCAACTAATTACTGAAACTTCCATGAGGGAAGAGAATCACAAAGTCTTAGGAATTCTAATAATCATGTTCAAGAAAGAAAGGCTTGCATGACTAAATAAATTGCCCATGAAAATTCTACTTTTTATAGACCTCTTGTCTATCAGCTGACCAGTAGTTACATGGAGAAAATGATTGCAATATTATAATAAGATTCAGGCAAACAAAACTATAAAATGACAAGCTATTTTTAAGACAAGCTAGCAAACATTGCACAGGTAAAGGTTTGTTTTCCCTATATTTCACATTGATAATATGCTAGCAAGGACAAAGAAAATGAATGTACCAGATCTTAGTTCAGGACGCAAGTCTGGTTCCCAATTTTGCAAGGCCTTGCTGATTCCCAGTCGAACTGCTCCAACTTGGCCTGGGATCAAACATGTTAAGTTCTTGTGTCTTTAAAGTAAGACATAAAGCAATAAATAGGAGGATGGAAAACTCATACAATCAACGTATAAAGAACAAAAAAAATATATATATTCCATTTCAAGCCAATTATAGAGCTCTATAACCAGAAAATCTCAAGCGGTAAAAAGAAGAGGGTGGGAAAATAAGCAACTAAAAGCAAACGAGCATAGCTATTGCACAGTTATTCTACTTACATAAACCTTAAAATATACATATAAAACAATTTTTAACTACAGCCTCTAAGTGCAAGGCCAACAAAAGTACGAGTTATGCATTTTGCATTGTAAAACGCATGAACTACCCTGTACAGCCTTAAGGGCTTAGCGAGTCAAGCAAGTTTCTAGTCAGACTTGGCACCAAATAACAAACTCAAGATGTGATGTTCAGCTTTGCCAATATTGGCCAACAAACTAGCTGGAAGCCTGAAACAAACATAAAGCATCAAAGCCTTTCACGCACTTCATTTTTGCTGAGTCTCTACATCTTTTGTTTCCAATAGTACCACATTTCCTTATAAAAATTAATAGAGCTACATATATGAGTAATTCTAGCATTTATGCAGACCTAACCATATTTCTGCCATTACAAGAGGGGAAAAAAATGCACCAACCAAAATGTCAGATGTTAGCACAAGCAAGTAGTTTCAACATAAAGAGAAACATATACTGCAACTGTTTATCCAGCTGAAATTGGTCTGAAGACAGTGAAATACTGGAATAGAAATCACACATAAATGAGAAGCTACAACCACTTAGACTCACCTGAAACACCACCTCCTTGCACAGTGCAAGTGATATCCCATAACCCCAATGTTTTCGTCTCGGAGAAAGGTCGGAGAAGAGCAGCCCGGTGATCAAGCATTGGAAAATATACATCGAATTGTTTATCATTAACTAAAAACTTTCCATCCCCAGGTTGAATCCAGACACGGGCTATACTGCATTTCCTTCTTCCTGTTCCGTAAGCTCTCCCTTTCTCATCGACTTGCCTCACTCTTGCTTTCGCAAATTCCTCCTGCTTCTGCCTCTCTATTTCCGCTGTGCTCGATTTTCTTTTACTTTTCTCATACCTCAAATCCTCTATTTCTCTCAAAGGAGGCAATCCCTCCACCCCTTCTAAATCCTTCAATGCAAGCAAACTGTCAAGCATTTCATCAGTAATCCCAGATGCAGAAATTAAGTCCCCAAATGCACGATTTGGTCCTGCAATTTAGCAATACAAAATCAAGTATAAAATTTGATCATAACCCAATAACACTGACATAGAAATCCATGAAAACCCCATAATAAACAAAGTTAAAACCTTTGAGAATGGCAGTGAGTTCCTGTTCCTCCTTCTCGAGCCTCTTTGCCTCCTCCTTCTTTTTCTCATCCTCCAAACTACTACTGCTACTCTCTAACCCAGTTTCAGTTTCACCAACAACCTTCAAATCTTCGTCTCCGATATCGAACAAATCGCTCTTTTCCTCCTCTACAAAGCTCCACGCATTGTACCCTTCTGCAGTCTTCCAATCATCTCCACCTTCACCACCTTTCAATCCGAAATCACTCGCCGCGGTTTTCCCAGAATCTTCGGCGAATAAAGGTTCGAACTTTCCATCACTTTCCTCGGAAAGCTTCCAAATGTCGGCTGAGTCCTCCTTGCCATTGTTGTTGTTGTGATTAGAGGAGAAGAATCTGGAAGGGAAATTGAAGGTTGTGGTGGTGGAAGGAGAGGGTGAGAATTGGGGATGGGGATAGGAAAGTAATTTTGAAGAAGCTAGGGTTAGGTATCGGAAATTGGAGGGTTTTGGAAGAAGACGAGAGAGCATTGTGGTAGTGACGCAAAAGTATTTGAAAGAAAAAAACTGGAAAATGGCTAGTTTTTCTCACTCACTCGCCCTCGTCAAAGGCAAGCTCTTTAATTTCTGTCACAGAAATACTACAAAAATATGAAAAAGGATTTTTGGCAAAATATAACAGATAAATAAATGTAATAATATAAATTTTAAATTCTAAAATGTAACTGCATAATTTTTATTTTTTTATTTTCCTAATTACAAAACTCCAAATATAACATAAAAAGGAAAAAAAATTGTTTTCTGATTGGTTGGAGAGGAGGAATTTTCACCTGGATCAAAAATGTATTTTCAGTCATTTTATCAATTTTAAATTATTTGGAGAGTAGAAAGTTTCACCTGATTGAAAATTGTACTTTTAGTCGTTAACTAATGGATAAAATCTACTGATACAATTAATGACCTCTCAATCACTTTGTATCTTTATATCCTCGATTTTTCTCCTAGTTTATTAGTGAGCCCTTTATTTTTTACTTACATTTCCTAATGAATTTCATATTGTGTCCTAAAATTTCATAATGTGTAATTGTTTTGCTTTTATATATAGATTTGTGTTAGCCTTGTTATTCTTTGTCATCTATCATCCTAACTGAAACCAACTAATTTTTTTTTTAATTGAAACCAAATATTAAATGGATGGCATTAATTGAAACAATTAAGAAAAAAAAAAATTTTGAAATTTGAAGCTACATAAACAACCTAGAAATATAATAAGCTTTACCCAAAAAGGAAAATAGAAAAGTAATAATTTTATTAGTTAAATATATTATTTTTTAATTCCAAATATATGTATACATATATTATATATGATTTTTAAACATGTAAAGCTAATATTTTATTACATGGTGAGACTAGCTAATGTTTTCTTCGTTATAAAAAACATGGAGATGATTTGTGGCGAATTTGATTTACATAGGTCCACATTTTTCCACTCTTAAAAACTTTCCAAACACACGAAAAACTTTTTTTTTAAGTTTGCATGTGATTCTTTTGGTTTCCCTAGTTAAGAGTGAAATCTGAAATTCAACAAAAAAGGAAAAACCTTCATAAATAGTATTGAGCCGGCTATTAATTTAAAGATTGCTGTGCCGGCAGTCCAAGCCAGAGAGGTAAGCCCAAATTTTTCCTTGGAGGATTCTCCATGTCCTTTTGATCTTCCTAAGCTCCCTTTTGTTTTCTACAATTTGGACGCCTATCTAGTATAGGACAATTTTTACAACCTATAAATCATGGAAATTTTAAAGCTCATTTCCAACAAACTTTTTTTTTCTTTCTCCAATTCCTCCATGCCATCTTCATAGTTCAAGTTGATGATCAAAGGCACCAAACCCATGGTATTGGCACGGTTCAAACTAACCTTAGTTTCGAGGATGAATAACTCGACTCAATGGTTTGATTGAGCCGTGCCAATATCGCGTGCCTTCGTTTTTTGATTCATTCTTCAAGGTAATTAAAATTTTTAATTGTATTCTTGAAATAGTCATAATAATATAATTATTTTATTAGTTCTTATTGAAAAGAAAAAAGAAGAAAAAAAGATGATTTTGACCGTTTGAGTTATTTTTATTTCGTTGAAATTATATATTTTTTGGTGCAAATAGAAAATATTAGAGAGGTAGAGCTTGACATGGCTCTGCAATCCCGAGTATTGAACCCACCGTACGCATAAAGATACTGAAACTTAATTAGCATCTATTTTGTCTTTGTCAAAATCCAAATTCCTTACCAAATCATTTAATTGGATGATTGAAAATTGCACATGTTAAAAGACTAAGACTGATTATGATGCAAGTGTCACGGGTAAAAATGTTGTTATGTATCACAACAAGTGGAATCGATGTGATATAGAAAATTCCCATACATGGTAGATTGAAAATAACTTTGAAGATTGAGTTGTATATACAATATGTAATTTGAAAAAAGACTAAAATTTGTTGACAAATGTTTATGTTAATTATTCATTTTCTCCCATTTGTGTGTGTTTTGTTTGTTTTGATTTTGTTTTGCTGAAGTGATTTTGAGGAGAAGATTGTTCTCAATGCTGTTGGTTTCAACTCTAAACTAGAAAATATTTCTCCTATCTACAACAATTAAAATCTCATATTTGATAAGAAGAATAACTTTATTTTTAGGGTTAATCTCATTCAACTATTCTATGATTTGATTTAAATACAATTTCGTTCTTTCGGTTCCAAAAATATTATCAACATTCTCTCATGTTTCAAATAGCGATAATTTTTATTCTCTATTATTTCATTCACTCTTTTTAAAATAATGTTATCTATACATTTTGTAAGAGTGCTAATTGTGATTTTCATAACCAGAGAGACTAAATTGAAATTAATTCAAACTTTAGAATATCCATATGGAATATTCTCTTACTTGTATCCTTTTAATTAATGAAGGTCATAAGCACTAGTAAGAAAATTTTAACCAATAGCAAGCAGTTTGAAGAATAATGATTTTAAAGATTTTGAGCAATTAAATATTGTACATCATTTTACTTTTAATTAGGTATACACGCTCAACCAATTCCTTTTTGATCAAAAAAAAAAAAGAACTCAACCAATTCCCAACCCACGTTCACTTTGGCCACCAATGCATTGCTTAAGATATATATGGCATATCCCTATGCAAGGAGAAGACCCAAAACAAAGCTGATACATCCAAAAAAAAAAGAGAAAATCTGTTCAATCAATTGCCTTTTTTTTTTTTTTTTAATAGCGTTATAAGTTTAATAAAAATTTGGGTATTTTCCATATAAATTTCAGCCTTGGACTCCAAAGCAAATGATATAGATATAGTTTATTGAATTAATGCTAAAGGGGCTTTGCAAAAATTTCCATGCCCTCCTAAATTGGAAATGGGTCTACAAACGGTCGAGATGAATATTCACATTGAGTTGTATTGAGATGACATATATATCCTAATAACTTTGATTTGTACTCGATAAAATCTTATATATATAAATATGAGTCAAATTCATAATCAATTCAATAGTTTTAGCATAATGTTTTATATTATTAACTTTTGAATCACATTAAATATTAAAATTTAAAGCAATTCAAAAACTAAAAAAGACAATCATAAGAGTATGGTTATATAATATATTTGATCTATAAAATAATAATATTAATAAATAGCAAATTTGAAGAGGTTATTATTATTATTATATATATATATATGTGTGTGTATATATGCTATAGCTATCCATCAATGCCCAAGTTGCCTCATTCTGCATTGCATTTGGAGTTTGAAACTTGAAATTTCTGATCCTGCAGCAGTCTCCAGCCTCAGCATCCATGTTTAGCATTTTTATTTTCTTTCTAAGTGAAACAGTTCAATGCATATTGTTATCTATATATAGTAATGTTTTGTTAGAAATATACTTCAAACATAAAATAAAAATGTATTAATGTATTAAATGCTAAGAGTGTCACGTAATTTATAAAATCTAACATAAAGTAGAAACAGATAAAAGTTATATATATATATATATATATATATATAGTTATTCTATTATCCGGATAGCTATATTGTCACTAAAAATTATTTTTAATGACAATTTTTGTTACTAAAATATATTATCAATAGAAAAAGCTATCATTAAAAAAAATTTAGTGATAATCTGAATATTTAAATATCAGCATAGTATAATTTATATATTTATATATACAATTTTGATATAGTAATAACGTCGAGTGGACCAATGGTTTGGACATTCTATGTGACAAGCTATGCTATTCATATTGATTGCCATATAAAAAAATAAATTATCAATCAAATTTAAAAAATAAATACAATTAAACTTTTATAATAATTATTTGTGCACTTTCATGTAAATATGATGAATTGATACTTTCATAATTAAAATTTATTTAAAAACAATCAAAATAAATCGAAATGAGTTGACATTATTTTCATGGCGTTTCTTGTTAAATAAGATATATTTACTATAATTTTTACAGTTTTTTTATTATATCAAAACTATATATATATATATATAAATTCTCTAATAAGGAATCCATGACTTTATTAATCATAATTTTTTAAGTGACAAGCGTTAAGGGCTGTCACTATGTTAGATTTTTAAATTTAAATTCAATCAACAATTGATAATACAACTAACTAATAAACATTTAAGTTAGCAAAAAAAAAAAACTAATAAACATTTCCCATATAAACATCTTCAGTGTAAATAATCAAAGATTGCCTTATTAAAAAAAAATTACTTTATATATATATATATATATATATATAAACCTTCCATAGTGGACGACAGTTTAACATAGCCATAAAATATTTTAAATTCTCCAGATTAGCTGTCTACAATGGATTGTCCTTCACTGCTATCACCAATGAAAAAAAAAAAATTCTTATGCTACATCGTTATTTGATATAATTATATGAGCTAAATAGCTTACTAAATTATTCATTTATTAATTATTTACTTATTTATTTATTTTTTTGGTCTTTTTGTGTATCAGCATGTACACCGCCAAAAGTTAAAACAGTTATTTATGAACTGAGATTACAAAATTACGAGAAGATTTTTTTTTATACATAAAAAAGTTAAATTAATTGTTTTTATTGGAAATAATATCTAAATATTTATTCATTTTCAAATCTTGAATATATCTTTTAGGCCTATGCTCCATTAAAAGGAAATTTATTAAATATAATAAGTCAAATTGTATATTTTATTTTCTATTTTAAAAAATATAATTTAACAACAAACTAATAACTGATGTTAAAAACACATTTCAGATTTTGAAAGATAACAATTTTGCTAGATACAAAATGAATGATGCTGAAGCAAGCATATAAATTCGGTCTGAAATAAAAATGTCCAAGACACAAATATCCAAGACAATTATGTTCAACACTAGCAAAGCTGAAAAAATAATGTCAGAGTCAACTATACTCGACCAAAATTGTTCGACACAAGCAATGTCAAGACAAAAACGTTTGAGCATGACGATTTGAGCCAAGTCAAATTTGTCTTGAGACAAAGTGTCTGACACTAGCAATCTAAGACAAGGTGTCCGACCCCAGCAAGTCTGAGACAAAGCGTCTGATACAAGCCTCATTGCAAATGCGAGCCAATACATGGAAGTCGGAGCAAACACTCATATGTCTAAAACAAGTATGCGGACTCCAAATACAAACTAACTATTAAAAATTGTCAAGTCATTCAGTTAGTTATACTAAGCTAAGAACACCCGAGGTGAAATGTTCTTGTCATGAAGAGCACTTGACCAAAGTCATACGCTCGGACTCATCCATGTCTTAGCATACTAAGTTTGTTCAAATGGTTTGGCTAAGACAATATCAAAATAGAAACTGAGGCTCAATATACAAAGTAAGACAAAAGTGTAAAGCTCTTAAGGAAATTTTTTTCAGGATAAAGCTTGACTAACATAAAAAAATATCTCTCCATTTTAGACAACTACAGTTGTTTTCAACAACTTTAAAAAAGTGTCACTTTCAGGCTTGTGGTTTGATCTTATCCATCAGTATCAAATATATTTTGTTTTATTTCTAATGCACGAAAATACCATGTAATTTCTTTATAAATACCATGGGATGAAATGAATACAATGCTAAAGTTGCTCTCTTGAAATCTATATTTTCTCTCCTCCTTATCTCTGCATCTTCTTCCTCAAGCTATAATAAAAGAACAAATAAACAACCCTAAGCAAAGCAAAAAATAAATAAATAAATACCAGAGAGTTATAACATTTATCTTTGATAATATCTCATCAAAATATCAAAAATCCAATTCAAGTCTCTCCTAGCAAAAAAATTCTAGTACTTCTAGAGTGGTAATTTTTTTGGTATTCCTACTATTAAATTTATATATAGTATGTGGAATACTTTCTACGTCAGCAAACACTCAATATTAATTTTTTTTTACATATCATAAATTAAATAATAGCAGCATCAAACAAGTAGTACTCCCTAGTAGTACTATAATTTCTCTTTTCCCTAGCCCTAGCTAATAGGTTATAAATACAAGAGTTTTTATCATTGCAAGTCTCTAAACTATATCGCGATTTACACTTTTGTCCAAAAAATTTTTTTTCTCACTTTGATTCTCAAACTCATATTTCTATGTTACAGTAAGCCATTCTTGAAGTTTTTGCATATTTGAGGCATTAAAATGCACGTGCAATGCACATGAGGTCCATTTTAGGGTAAAATATGTAATTTTAAAGGTTTTTATCACAACAGATCTCTAAACTATATTGTGATTATATTTTTGTCTTAAAACTTTCTTTTTTCTCACTTTTATCCTCAAATGCAAGCTTATTCTCTCCTTTATATCTCTTTGACTCTCTTTTTTCATTTACAGATACAAGAATACAATTTGATTCAAAGGTTTTAGTTTTGAAAAAGAAATATTGTAAAAAAAAAAAAAAAAAGAGATTGGAAAGTGATGAGAAATAAAAAACATAAAAAAAAAAAATCCATAGTTAGTTACATTTTAAGCTTGGGCGTTAGTTTTCAGTCAAAATGTCGTAAAATTGATGCATGGATGACATCATAAACATCAAGACAAAATGAATATTACAAAATTTACTAAGAAAGGTGGTTAGAAGTGAGAGATCCGGTGTGTATAGATACATGCCGAGTGATCCATTTATCATTAAACAGGTCGACCCGCAAATCCATTCTAAGCTTAAATATGATTGAAATGATGGGTGTCATAGATCCTTTCGAAATGACATCATTTTTGTTTAATGACTTTTAAAACTAAATGCTAAATACTATAACGACTTCGTTTGAAGGAGATATTACCGAAACGACTTCGTTTTAGATTATGTCTTAAACGTGATAGTTAACCAGTAGCTAAAACGACGTCGTTTTGATGATTTACTCTATGAAACGACGCCGTTTACTTTATCTTCAAGTTTGGAACAGGTTCACAGGTAGACCTGTTTTAGGAGAAATGGGCCACTAGATCCGGTTCCATTCATGGCTGGATTTCTCCACTTCGGTAACGTTTTTCTAGCAATATTGGTGTTGTTAGCTTCGTCTTGATGTTTTTCGTTGTCACCCACTAATCAATTTGGAAAAATCTTATCGAAAACATGACACCCAATCTCAACATAATCTACCATATTTTTCACAATTTTTTTTTTCAGTTTTTATGGTATTTTTATGCAATCAACCACTCAAATCTCCACTATTTAGTTCTTTAAATTTAACTTTTAACATATATTTGAATATTTGACAATATTTTTTTTCAAGATCAAAACATTTTTTATTTTTTTCTTGTATCTACAGATGAAGCCATTGAAAAAAAATGAGAAAATAAGCTTGTGTGGAAAAGAAAATGAAATTGAGAGATGGGTAAACGTATATCTCATATGTAAGCTTCTGTAGAGGCCTGGAGTAAAATGCACTACAAAGGCTTAAGAAGCAATGCATGAATTACGAGGCATTTCTTTTAGCCAAAAAAAGAAAGTATTAAAAGGCATTTGCTTTTAATTCCATATGAAAAAAATATGGTTGATTCTACAAAAACACATCTCTTTAAAAGAAAAAAGTTGGCATAAGTTTTTACTCGTGGTTACTAGTTTATTATTTATTTATTTATTTATGGAGAGGATTGTTAAGATTCAAATTGGAAATTAGTGTCCAAAAAATTAATAATTTTGGTGCGGACTGTCCTCATCTCATGGTTACTAGTACTAAGATTATATATTTTCCAATTTCATTTTTGTGTTGAAAAGTTCTAAATAACACTCAATTAGAAGTTTTCACCTCAAAAAAAAATTATTGATAATTGAAAATAATTCAAATTTTAAATTAAAAATAATTTAAATTTTAAATTGAAAATGAATATTCAAGAAAATATGAAAATCTACTCGTAAAATCTCTCTTATTATATTACATGAAAAAGCAGTAAATGAGTAAGTATGAGTCCTTGTCAATATATTAGTCAATTGAAGCATCCTAGAGAGCGTTACTGGAATTTCCATTTCTGATTTCTTTCTTCAATTTTGGTAATTCAGAGCCTAGGTTTTCCCTTTTGGTCTTCAATTTGGGCACCTGAAACAAGTTTTACAAGCCACAACAAGATGAATCTATGAAATTTATATAATTCAATTATAGTCTACCTTTTGCAGGTTTAACTTTATAAATATTTTAATAATGTGTTGTAATTCAATATAATATTAAAATTGTATATTCTAAATTTCATTTCAGGAGGTGCCACATTGCCAGTTTTGGATTGCCTTTTTCTTACTTTCTAGTTTAGTCCCAATCTTTTAGCCACATATAAGAAGGGGTATTGGATTGTGGTGTGACTTCATGAGACTTCTATTCTTGGGTTTCATTATCAGTCATGAAGGGATATGATGTAGGAGATCAATTGAACGTAACGAAATTATCAACAAATTATTTCAGAGAGTAATCTGAATGTTTGGAGATAATAGAGGTGTATTAAAATCAAGTAAATAACAATATCCGTTTAAGCTTTCAAGCTTAACAATGGTGAAAATACAGCAAAAACTCCTTGAGGAAGACAACCGTGTAGACTTTATAACAGCCTTTGAACAAAAACGGTGTCGTAAGGAATAACGGCCTAATTGACGTGGCGCTACCAAACAAAATAACAAAACAAACTACAATTATTACAAATGAAAGCAAAATATCTAATTATAGCTTTTGTACATTTAACTGTTTTGGAAAAACAAACCATATGTTTCGTACACATTAAACATTGGTTTAAAATATAAACAGCTACCAATTCCTCTGCATTTAAGGAAGCAATCTACTCAACTCCTCTGCGACTTGAATGGGATGGGTCAGATATCCTCTGCTACATGACACAGTAGTTCAATCTAAACAATGAGCATAAAGAATTCATCAAAGTAATAAGAAAAAATTAAGACAAAGTCATCTTAGACCAGAAATAAAAATTCTGGAGTTAGATTTAAAATGAGGATCAAGAGCAACAGCGAGATTTGATAAAAAGGAAAGATGCACCAAACAGGGTGACGTAGGAAGTCACTAAAACAATTAATAAACAAACTAAACGATCTAACTCTGATATCCAACCGGAGGTTGAAAAGTTGCAGTTCATTAATAAGCAAAAAGAGCTCTCAAGCTCGAGATTACAGTAATGGAGGCAAAAATATATTCTGCCCGAGGAAGAAGACGATCCCCTCTTTTAAACAAACTAAACGACAAAAATTAATAACCGTTTGTGACACGGTGACAAAGCAAAACAAGACAAACGTGAGGTTGAGCCACGGTAACATTTGCAACTTATCTTCAAGCTCGAGTTGGGACAGCTGAAGCTAAGAGAACCAGAGGATGATCCTTCATCACAGGGACTGTCATATGGCAGAGTAGAACTGTAACAAAGACGAAGTAAATAATTAATTCTATGAGGAAATGCCAGTTGCAGCCAAATTGTAATGTGAGAAAGGCAGAGTGCATCATACAAAGAAACTGATCTTCAATTTCCAACAAGAAAGATAATAAATACATTGTCTCTAACTACAAAATATTTTTCAACAAAACTTGCACTATAATAGAAGTCCACATGGTGTATTTTGGGCTTAAAAAGCCCACTGTGTCCTGCATATAGGAGCATTTCATGTATATTGTCTTTGTTATTTGCAACACAAGTTTTGTCGAATAACATTGTCCTTGTTTTCATTCATAGCAAATAATAAGGATATATTTATTCTTTTATTGAAAAATGAACATGTGTATATACATGAGGGTGTAGCCCATGTGGTAGGAACCAGCTCATCCATCATACTTGCTTGCAGGAGTTGCGGGTTTGAGTCTTGGTAACCCCATATGACTCATGTGTTCCTCTTCTCCGTTACTGTATGAGAGGGTGGGAGGTTCCAGCAATACAGGCCGCCAGTAGCGGACTCCCATAAGGTTACAAAGACACCTGATCTTGACCTTCTCGCTAGATCTTTTCTGGACCTATAACCCCGTTATGGGTAGGCCTTTTTTTCTATTTATCAAAAAAAAAAAACATGTGTATATGTTGATACTATCCATGAAATATTAAGAGAGGAAGAGAGAGAGACATATAAAAGATATGGAGTTTTTTTAATGTATAAAAAAAAACAAGTTTTTTAAGTATTTTTAATTTAAATTTTACAGATAGTAGGAAGAAAGAAGGGATTTGTTAAATTACCATATTAGACTTGACCATCAGATTCTTGGTAGGTGGGTCATCAATAATTGTGGTCTGTGTGGCTAAACAGGTATCCACCGCTATCTCTCTCAACAGTAACATAAGAAAAAAATTGAAGCAAAAGAAAAGTACGAAAGATGGAAAACACAGTTAATTGGATTTGGACCGTTAGATTCTTTTTTTTTTTTTTTTTCCTCCCTTTCAATTAGAGATGGGTAAAAACCGAACCAAACCGCGAAACCGAACTAAACTGTTGCTTTTGGTTCGGTTTATGGAACAAAACGGTTTGAGTTGGTTTAGTATATAACCAAACAACAACTAACGATTTAGTTTGCAATTTAGATAGTTTTTAGACCAAACCAACCCAAACTACATTTTAATATATAATATATATATATATATAATATTTTTTTATTATTAATATATATATTTAATAGATATTTTAATAGATATAGTTTCACTTTTACTTTTAATTTTAATATATATTTTTATTTTATTTTTTTATCAATGTTTGAATTGTGAAATGTAATATTTTATTTGGGATGTTTGGAATATTTGATATATTTTATATTTTTTTTTATGTTTGAGATGTTTACAATTTTCATTTTGAACTGCAATATTTTGTTTGGGATGTTTGATGAATTTTATGTTTTTTTTCTTATGTTTGATATGTTTATAATTTTTATTTTGGACTATAAAATTAAATATCGCAGTTCAAACTGCTAAATCAAACTGCACTAAACCGTTTGAACGGTTTAGTGCAGTTTAGTTTGAATGGTTCCAACGATTTAATTTGGTTTGTCATAAACCTATACTGTAACTACAATTTAATTTGAATTTTTATAAAAAATCGAACTAAGACCGTGTCCACCCTTACTCTCAATCTATTAATCTGTGGAAGCTTAAAGTCAAAAGTAATGAATAGAAGTCGTCAGGGACAGCATATGAAAAAGACATAACAATGCAATAGCAGTCGGTACAATTATGCACATATTGGATTCTTCATATTTTCAGTCGCGTATTAATTTCTTTTTCTCGAAAAGCATGTATGATGGGCTAAGTTTTGCTGTTTCGGAAATGAAATGGAAATAAAAAAATAAAAATAAAAAAAGTTGAAAGCTGGTTAAAGTCTATCGCTCTTGGTTCCATCGTAAATGAGAGACTTTGGATTCAATTTTCAGAAAGTAGAATATGTAATTAATATACTCTATTTATAAAAATGTTAAATATATAATTCGTAAAGAAAGAAGAAGAATAAAAATAGAAAATAAATGAGTCAAGTATATAATTTCTGTGAGACAGTCAAATATGTCACACAAGTTAAAATTGATTAATTTTACCCAAAAAATAAAGTTAAAATTGATTAAGCAAATAAGTCAAAGCTGTCATGTCTTAATATTTTGAAGTAGGATAAAAAAAATTGACTAATCGATTAAAATAACCGATTCAATCCAATCCAACATGTGTGGATAAGTTATTTTAGTATAATTGGATTGGATCGGTTTTGAAAAATTAAAAACTAAAAGTCGGTTTGGTTCGATTCGGGATGATAAAAACTGACCAAAACCGATCCAATCCGAACTAACCACTTTTTTTTTTACAAAACATATGAAAATTAGTTTAATATTATTGATATATAGGCTTTGTTATATTAGCTTAAATTTAGAATTAGATTACTCGATTATTGTATTAATGTAATAATTTTGTTTTGTTTTGTTTAAGTTTAATATATTTATTTGTCATGTTATTTTTTTAATCATTTATGTGTTAGGTTTTGAAAAAAAAATATAATTTTTTATAGATTACTTAATAGGCACTTTATGTGTTAGGTTTAAAAACCAAAAAAACAAAAAATTTTAAACAAAATTTAAGCATAACAAATTTTTGGTACAAAAATAGCTCAAATGTTAAATATTCAAAGTAAAAAAAACTCAAAAATTAAATTTTAAAAAGTTTTAAAATATTAAATAAAAGTTAAAGTGAAACCGATTAACCAAACCGATCCAATCCAATTACTAATTGGATTGGATTTAATGTATAAATCGGTTCGGATTTAAAAAAAAAAAAAACAATCACTAATTGGATCGGATTGGTTATTTCTAAATTAAATCGGATCGTAACCGATGCACACCCCTACCTCCACATGTGATGGGTAATGTCCCGCTATATTCCAACTTAATAAGCAAGTCTCTAAGAGAGAAGGACATGGATCCTTTGGGATGAAAAATGGCCCTCAGATCATCACTATGCATGATGTCATAAATATAGAAAACAGATATATGCTAGGGTTGGATCATTAGTTGCTCGAATTATTATTATTTTTTGCTTTATTTATGTTTTTGCCTCAAGGCATTAAATGAAGATTTCTAGCTATAAAATGTAAAATCAATATATATGATTGAGCTCTTTTTTAGGATAAAATATATGACTGAGCTATCAATTACATATCTGATACATGATAAGAATATTATTGATATGTATATTGGTCCAAGTATATATTCTAATTAACAAAAATATCACTCAATCATGATAAAATCTTAAGAAATTAACAATAAAATTTTGGAGTACTTACACATTTAATTTATTGAAAAACAAATAAAATCTTAGATTTCTTAATTCCATTTTTAACTTTTAGTAAAACAACCATATAAAATGATTTTTTTTTCCAAAAAAAAAAGAAATAAAAAGAAAGAAAAGAAAAGTGGAGATAAAATCTCTTAAGTACCAAATTAACAAAAAAAAAAAAAGTTTTTGGAAAAATAACTGATATCCCTCGCGTAAATGACTCTACCCAATATATTAACCAACACTCCTATTATCAATCTCCATTCATTTTCATAAAAAATAAAAGAAAAACACTAAGAGTTCGTTTGTTAACGCAGTTTTAATTTTTAATTTTTATTTATGGTTTATGATTTATAAAAAAAAATTATTTATGGTTTATGATTTATAGTTTTTATTTATTGTTTTTTGTTTATGGTTTTGTTAAAAGAAAAAAAAAATTGAAAAATAAAAACTTATTTTTGGTAACCATCTTTGTTTTTTTATTTTTATTAATTTTTTGTATTTTTTTTTAAAACATTACAAATGAATCTAAACAAATCCATATTCGATTAATGTCCAACACCAAATCTTGTCATTTAAGAAATTCCAGATCTGGATGGTCCAGGGTCTTGGCTCCTATTGGGCAGTCTCTGGTTTAGGCTCCGACCAGGCAATTCTAGATTTAGGCCTCGACTAGCAGGTCCTAGATACCGACCCTGGGTGGGCAGTCCCGGATTCTCGAGTACCGGCCCCGACCCGGCAGTCCTGGGTTCCCGGGTACCAGTCCCGACAGGGCAGTCTCAAGTTTTTGGGTACCGCTCCAGCCTGGTGGCCCCGGGCTCCCGCCCCAACCGGATGCTCCTGGGTACTATCTCTGTTAGGGCATTTCTGAGTTTCGATCCCTACCGAGTAGTCCCGGGCTCCAATCTTAACCTGGCAATCTTGAGCTCTAGCTTTATTGGCGCAGTTTTGGGTTCTAGCCTCGACCAAGCCATCCTAATTTTGCAGCCCCAACCAAGTGGTATGTGGTCTGTGGTCCCGGCCATGTCAGGTGAGTCCATGGTTCCATCCCTTTTGTAGTCTAGACCCCGACGAGTGGTTCTGGGTATTAGACCCATCCAAGTGGCCCTGAATTCCTTTTGCAATCGGACAGTCTCATGTTTTGAATTTGTATGGGTAGTCTTAAGTTCAAGCCTGGTTCGAGATGTCTTATATCCTGGCATTATCAAAGACAAAAAAAAAGTGAAAACTGAAAATAAAAATGATTTTTTTTTACGTTTTTGAAAAATTAAAAACTGAAGGTCGGTTCGGTTCGGGATGTTAAAAACCGACCAAAACCGATTCAATCCGAACCAACCACTTTTTTTTTTACAAAACATATGGAAATTAGTTTAATATTATTGGTATGTAGGCTTTGTTATATTACCTTAAATTTAGAGTTGTATTACTCGATTATTGTATTAGAGTAGTAATTTTGTTTTGTTTTAGTTTAATATGTTTATTTGTCATGTTAAATTTAGAGTTGGATTACTCGATTTTTTTTACGTTTTTTTCTTTTAGAAGAAAAGTGAAAATGCTTTTTATTTTTTAAAAAATGAAAATGGTTATCAAGCACATTTTTGTTTTTAGTTTTTTCAAAAAAATAAATGAAAATGGTTATAAACGCATTTTCATTTTTATTTTCAAAAAATTCAAAAATAAAAACCAAAAATAAAATATGAATGAGTTATCAAACAACACCTAAAAAAATTTCATTTTCTTCTTCTTAATTTTTTTTGTGTTTTCCATAAAAATAATCTTCTTTTTTATTTGTGGTGTTAATTCAATGGCTTCCAAGCATTTGTTGGTTGCCTTAATTATTGCCTTGTATAAGGCGTTTGAGGGCATGTCACAAGGCCTAGACCTCGGTGCCATTCTTCAAAGCGCTACCAATGCAAGCCTTCTTCAAGCAGCAGCAGCACATGCAAGGTGGTGGTGGTGGTGAATGATTCAGCTGCAATTCCTTCATATTTTCAAAAATTGCTTCCTTGTCAAGCCTACTTGAAGTCTCCGGACTCGCCTCCGAAATCATGTTGTACGCCGTTGAAGGAGATGATCTATGATGATATTGATTGTCTTTGTCAAATCTATAATAACTTTGATTTCTGGAAAAATCTCAATGTAATCCAGGATGAAGCTTTGAAGCTTCCAAAGGCTTGTGGTTCTGATGTTGATATTTCCATGTGCAAAAAAAGTATGAAATTAATTTAACCTTTTTATAGAAGTGGGTACGATATTATTTTGGAAATTGCAGATGAAATATTAAAATAGTTTTTTTTTTATATATTTTTTCGCATTAAAATGTCAAATTAATTACATAGTAATTTCATGTTAAATGATTAATTTCCCTTAATTCTGAATAGGTCTAATATGTAAGGTTTGAGGTTCTGCATATTCATTTTCATGATTTTCAGTTTTCACCTTTTACTAATTTGGATGCTAATTTATGGGTTTGTGATTATAATCATGGATTTCATTATAAATAGGGAAATATATGAAAATATTTCTGATTTTTTTTTCTCTCTCTCTCTCTCATGTTGGAAATATGCATTTTATGACTCAAGACAACTTTTTTAGCATTGATTTTTGAATTTTTTTGTTTTTAAATATACGGACTTAAGTTGATTTGATCCTAATTGATTTTGTTATTTTGAGAAAGAGGCAAATTTAGTAACTATAAGATCTCGTGGAATTTTAAAAACTACTTGAGTTTCGCCTAGGCCAAAATCTTAAGATACATCACATTAAGGACATGATTTAGACCATTTTTTTGGTTGTTTTAGCCTTTTGAACCAACCGTTGTTATATTTTTTTTATGTCCCCCTTTGAGCCTAATTTTACTTTTTCTTTCCAACCTTTTTAGCTTGACTTTATTTTGTTTTACCACTTTTTGTTCTTCATTACTAAGCATGAGTTTCATTCTAGAAAAACAGGATGAGCCTTGTAGGTTAATCATAATGAAATCAGGAGAAAATTTGAGTGTTTTGTTATTGTGTTGAATGCCTCTATAAATTGAGAAATTCAAAGTATTAAAATTTAAAGCTCCAAATAACAAAGATAAATTGAGAAATTTTACCTCCTATGAAATGCTCCTATAAATTAGGGGTGTGCATCGGTTACGATCCGATCAATTTTGAAAATAACTAATCTGACCCAATTAGTGATTGGTTTATTTTTTTTCAATCCGATCCGATTCAATCTTATTTATGCATTAAATACAATCTAATCCAATCCAATTAGTAATTGGATTGGATCAATTTGGTTAATCGGTTTCGCTTCAACTTTTATTTAATTTTTTTAGACTTTTTAAAATTAACAATAAAATTTTGGAGTACTTACACATTTAATTTATTGAAAAACAAATAAAATCTTAGATTTCTTAATTCCATTTTTAACTTTTAGTAAAACAACCATATAAAATGATTTTTTTTTCCAAAAAAAAAAAGAAATAAAAAGAAAGAAAAGAAAAGTGGAGATAAAATCTCTTAAGTACCAAATTAACAAAAAAAAAAAAAAGTTTTTGGAAAAATAACTGATATCCCTCGCGTAAATGACTCTACCCAATATATTAACCAACTCTCCTATTATCAATCTCCATTCATTTCCACAAAAAATAAAAGAAAAACACTAAGAGTTCGTTTGTTAACGCATTCAGTTTTAATTTTTGATTTTTAATTTTTAATTTTTATTATTGGTTTATGATTTATAAAAAAAAAATATTTATGATTTATAGTTTTTATTTATTGTTTTTTGTTTATGGTTTTGTTAAAAGAAAAAAAAAATTGAAAAATAAAAACTTGTTTTTGGTAACCATCTTTGTTTTTTATTTTTATAAATTTTTTGTATTTTTTTTTTAAAACATTACAAATGAATCTAAACAAATCCATATTCGATTAATGTCCAACACCGAATCTTGTCATTTAAGAAATTCCAGATCTGGATGGTCCAGGGTCTTGGCTCCTATTGGGCAGTCTTTGGTTTAGGCCCCGACCAGGCAATTCCAGATTTAGGCCTTGACCGGACAATCCCGGATTTAGGCCTCGACTAGCGGGTCTCAGATACCAACCCTGGGTACCAGCCTTGACCGGGCAGTCCCGGATTCTCGAGTACCGGCCCCGACCGGGCAGTCCTGGGTTCCCGGGTACTGGTCCCGACAGGGAAGTCTCAAGTTTTGGGTACTGCTCCGGCCTGGTGATCCCGGGCTCCCGCTCCAACAGGACGCTCCTGGGTACTATCTCTGTTAGGGCATTTCTGAGTTTCGATCCCTACCGAGTAGTCCCAGGCTCCAATCTCAACCTGGCAATCTTGAGCTCTGGCTTTATTGGCGCAATTTTGGGTTCTGGCCTCGACCAAGCCATCCTAATTTTGCAGTCCCGGCCATGTAGTCTAGACCCCGACGGGTGGTTCTGGGTATTAGACCCATCCAAGTGGCCCTGAATTCCTCTTGCAACCGGACAGTCTCATGTTCTGAATTTGTATGAGCAGTCTTAGGTTCAAGCCTGGTTCGAGATGTTTTATATCCTGGCATTATCAAAGACAAAAAAAAATGAAAACTGAAAATAAAAATGATTTTTTTTTACGTTTTTTTCTTTTAAAAGAAAAGTGAAAATGATTTTGTTTTTTTAAAAAATGAAAATGGTTATCAAACACATTTTTGTTTTTAGTTTTTTCAAAAAAAAAATGGTTATAAACGCATTTTCATTTTTATTTTCAAAAAATTCAAAAATAAAAACCAAAAATAAAATATGAATGAGTTATCAAACAACACCTAAAAAAATCTCATTTTCTTCTTCTTAATTTTTTTGTGTTTTCCATAAAAATAATCTTCTTTTTTATTTTTGGTGTTAATTCAATGGCTTCCAAGCATTCGTTGGTTGCCTTAATTATTGCCTTGTATAAGGCGTTTGTGGGCATGTCACAAGGCCTAGACCGCGGTGCCATTCTTCAAAGCGCTACCAATGCAAGCCTTCTTCAAGCAGCAGCAGCTCATGCAAGGTGGTGGTGGTGGTGGTGAATGATTCAGCTGCAATTCCT
Organism: Ochetophila trinervis; assembly: GCA_003254975.1. NCBI lineage: Eukaryota > Viridiplantae > Streptophyta > Magnoliopsida > Rosales > Rhamnaceae > Ochetophila > Ochetophila trinervis. The sequence continues at coordinate 6,326 of QANX01001056.1, read as the reverse complement.
TCATATTTTCAAAAATTGCTTCCTTGTCAAGCCTACTTGAAGTCTCCGGACTCGCCTCCGAAATCATGTTGTACGCCGTTGAAGGAGATGATCTATGATGATATTGATTGTCTTTGTCAAATCTATAATAACTTTGATTTCTGGAAAAATCTCAATGTAATCCAGGATGAAGCTTTGAAGCTTCCAAAGGCTTGTGGTTCTGATGTTGATATTTCCATGTGCAAAAAAAGTATGAAATTAATTTAACCTTTTTATAGAAGTGGGTACGATATTATTTTGGAAATTGCAGATGAAATATTAAAATAGTTTTTTTTTTATATATTTTTTCGCATTAAAATGTCAAATTAATTACATAGTAATTTCATGTTAAATGATTAATTTCCCTTAATTCTGAATAGGTCTAATATGTAAGGTTTGAGGTTCTGCATATTCATTTTCATGATTTTCAGTTTTCACCTTTTACTAATTTGGATGCTAATTTATGGGTTTGTGATTATAATCATGGATTTCATTATAAATAGGGAAATATATGAAAATATTTCTGATTTTTTTTTCTCTCTCTCTCTCTCATGTTGGAAATATGCATTTTATGACTCAAGACAACTTTTTTAGCATTGATTTTTGAATTTTTTTGTTTTTAAATATACGGACTTAAGTTGATTTGATCCTAATTGATTTTGTTATTTTGAGAAAGAGGCAAATTTAGTAACTATAAGATCTCGTGGAATTTTAAAAACTACTTGAGTTTCGCCTAGGCCAAAATCTTAAGATACATCACATTAAGGACATGATTTAGACCATTTTTTTGGTTGTTTTAGCCTTTTGAACCAACCGTTGTTATATTTTTTTTATGTCCCCCTTTGAGCCTAATTTTACTTTTTCTTTCCAACCTTTTTAGCTTGACTTTATTTTGTTTTACCACTTTTTGTTCTTCATTACTAAGCATGAGTTTCATTCTAGAAAAACAAGATGAGCCTTGTAAGTTAATCCTAATGAAATCAGGATAAAATTTGAGTGTTTTGTTACTGTGTTGAATGCCCCTGTAAATTGAGAAATTCAAAGTATTAAAATTTAAAGCTCCAAATAACAAAGATAAATTGAGAAATTTTATCTCCTATGAAATGCCTCTATAAACTAGGGATGTGCATCGGTTATGATCCGACCTATTTTGAAAATAACCAATCTTATCCAATTAGTGATTGGTTTATTTTTTTTCAATCTAATCCGATCTATACATTAAATACAATCCAATCCAATCCAATTAATAATTGAATTGGATCAGTTTGGTTAATAGGTTTCGCTTCAACTTTTATTTAATTTTTTTAGACTTTTTAAAATTTAATTTTTGAGTTTTTTTTACTTTGAATATTTGACATTTGAGCTTTTTTTGTACCAAAAATTTGTTGTGCTTAAATTTTGTTTAAAAAATTATGTTTTTTTCAAAACCTAACACATAAAGTGCCAACTAAGTAATCCATAAAAAATTATATTTTTTTTCAAAACCTAACATATAAATGATTAAAAAAATAACATGACAAATAAACATATTAAACTAAATCCCACTAAGTAATCCATAAAAAATTATATATTTTTTCAAAACTTAACACATAAACTATTAAAAAAATAACATAACAAATAAACATATTAAACTAAAACAAAATTACTACACTAATACAATAATCGAGTAATCCAACTCTAAATTTAAGCTAATATAACAAAGCCTACATACTAATAATATTAAATTAATTTTCATATGTTTTGTAAAAAAAAAATGGTCGGTTTGGATTGAATCAGTTTTGGTCGGTTTTAACTTCCGAACCGAACCGACCTTCGGTTTTTAATTTTTCATAACCGATACAATCCAATTACACTAAAATAACCGATTTGAACAGGTTGGATTGGATTGGATCGGTTATTTTAATCGGTTAGTCGGTTTTTTTGCACACCCCTAGAATAAACATAAGAAAACAAAAAAAAATTCATTACCTTAAAAAAATTGAATAAATGTTTTTTTAAATATAATTAGATTACTTACCAGCTTATATAAAAGACACAAAACCAATTAACCCTCCAAATACGCAAAAAGGCTCACACCGTTGTTGAGGGAAGCCCACGAAACATTCATCTCATCCAGAAGTTGGTTAGAGGTACTTTCAACATTATTTATTTTTATTTTTATTATTTTCATTTATTTATTCTTATTTATTTTGCTCTGAACAAATAAAATTGATTATTATTCACCATAGACAAACATACCATTCGAAACATATGAATAGAACTCGTTCAAAACTTTCAAGAAAGCTATACAATATTCACCATTATATATTGACCATTCTAATGAGTTTGCTTGCTACATACTGATACAGTATCAGAACTATTTTTCTATTTTCAACAAACAATTTGCTAAGAATAACTAATTCTACAAGCAACTTAATTTACTCTTATTTTACATAATAAAATCATTATCTCGTTTTTCTTTCTTTTTTATTTTTATTTTCTCCCTTCAATATTCCTCAGGCTTTCCAAAGTAATGATTCTTTTCACTTCTCAAAGATTAATGCTGTCATCTCCTAGTATAGATAAAGAAAATGGGGCAATAGCTGCATTGAAAGATTGTGAACCTACCCTATCGATGTGCTTCATCTCGAAGTCACCTTCCTGAAATAAATAAATAAAAATACCAAATATAATGAATATAGATTTCTTCAAAATGTTAAACAATAAGATCTTACTAATCGTAATGATTTGGCAAATATCTCAAAAATATCTCAAAGATTTTAACAAATAAAACAGTACTTTTGTCTTCGGAGCCAAAATGTATTTAACAGATAGGTTATCATAAGCAATTTTAAAATTCTTCCTATAGAAATGCATCGGTATGGTTTTTATTTTTATTTTTTATTTTTTACTTTATTTTTATTTTTATTTTTTTATATATATATGACTATAGTTAATTTATCAAAGTCAACTTGATAATGTTAGAAACCACATCCAATAAGCTGTAATAATTTATTTTCACTATTATTCAACCTACAGCATGAAATATGACTCGGTAAAATTTCAAGAGAGAANAATGCAACAAGTAGAAGAAGAACTATCCTCACTTGGAACACACAAGTCTTGTTGAAAACAAGAATAGATTCTATTTAATCAATAATCAAAGTTGTCTTACGAGCTAGTAACCCCCCCTTTATATAGATATTTGGGTTAGGTTAAGAATCAATCTAGACCATAAAATAATTAGGAAAGTAATCCTAAGGCTAAAAACTAACCCTAAATAAAAATAATCCGAAAATAGAAATAATTATAAAACTGCCATTATAATCTGGAAATAGCAATAATTACGAAAATGTCATTATAATCCGAAAATAGCTAAATTACGAAACTGCCATTGAAATCCGAAAATGGCTAAAATTATGTCGTTTCGTCTTTGCAACTCCCGAGCAGCATTACCACCTTCATTCTTTGCTTGGACATCATGCTTGAATCATCATCTTTTGCTCCAATGGTAGAATATGGCACTATGATGCCCGTATCATCAAATATAACATATTATGGAAAATGTGAAAAATAAAAGTCAACATTACTTCATAATTGATTAAAGTTACTGTAAAATGGATAAATATGATCAAATATAGCCAATATTACTCGTTAAAAGATAATGTCACTTCTATAGGGACTATAGTACTTCACTATGGTATTAAATTATCTCCTTATTGATGCGGAACCCCAAGCTTAAAGAAACTGTAATCCCAACACATAAGATGATATGGAACAAACCCTAGGTAAAAACCTGCCCTATAGCACCTCTAGATAACAATTGTATCTAGCAACACTAATTAGAAGGCAAAGAATGAAATTGAAATTCGCCACAAAGTAAATACCTTTGATAGGAAGATCAATTCACAATGCAACAAGTAGAAGAAGAACTATCCTTGTCGTACTCGATAAGGACAATAGTACTCGTATATGGATGATATTACTATATGATGGACAAATAGTACCTTATTATATTCGATAATACTCAAAATGGTGAAATATTACTCTGACATGGATAAATAATACTCTATTATAATCCAATGTGATCCTTGATGGTCCATAATACTTCAAAATGGACGCAATGGACTATGGTACTGCGCTATGAATCATAATACTCAATATGATTTGATGATACTTCATTTTAGTATAATTGTACTCACATATTCTTCCACTGTATCACAATATTTCAATAGAAAAAATGTAGAATAAATTTTATTAGGTTGGTGGCAAGTAGGAAAATATTTTAAGGGACTAATTTTGCTATAGGTAAATGCTAGAATCAATATTATCTATATTGCTCATTAAAGACGATGTTATATTTGTTGGTGGAGGTCTTATTTGTTCTCAATGTTAGTAAAATAAATTGAAGAGAATGTTGACTTTTTTGTTGCAAGTTGCATAATTAATTGTAGCATTAGATTTTTGGATACATACTTATAATATATTTGAAGTTGAAAGGTAATATTTAATATTTTGATACATAATTCGTAGTCATTTGGGACACGATTTCATTGATTTTGAAGTTCCACCATTTATATGGCAAAGAAAAATTGATTTTTTGGTACATAATTATAAACTCAATATGTATATATTATGTACAAATAGGTTGCACTGTTTAAAAATAACTAAATATTACAATTAAACATACAACCATGTTATATTACAATATACAACAATATTAAAATGTTGCATAATTGTCATACATTACATCTTGAAGTTTTGGTGGAACAACCCTATCGCATATTTTTTTCTCATGGCAGTAATATTTTTTTCCACAATATTGACTGGTAGTCCATTGGATTTGTTTTCAATCCATCTCAAAGCGAACATCCCGCAATCCCTACTACATGAAAACCACATATTTATTATGTCACAAACAAGTTTAACAAACATACGCAATATACAGTTGACTCGTTAACTTGTATTAACGATTTTAAATAACAACTTGCGTACAACATACCTCACTGATTGCTGGGAAAATGTGTCATCCATCATTCTAATCGTATACAGCTCTAAATTGTCTATGATTTCTCATTGGTGTTTGTAAATTTCAAAAACATGCAATATTTTTGGTATCAAATGGCATATGCATGTAGCATTTTCCTCTTGGAAATGAGATGTTGTATTCTTCACATATGGATCATACAGGTCTACATGCTTCTTAGTTATGTTGACGTGTGCAACGAGCCAGTGTTTGTTGACATTGTTAACCGGCATTAACAACTACAATTTTGGTTTTCATGTTAGTAAACACAAAGTGCATGCCACAGAAATAGCTATGAGTTACTGACGGTATCAATTAATAAAATACAAAAATATTTTTACATAGTCACATGTCTACCACGATCGACCGTATATAGGAAGGATATTCACCCTTGAACTGACAAAATATGTTGGCAGCCTTAATCTCCAAGAGTGAATCAATTTTATCTTTGTGGCATATAAACATAGCTTGCTGCAAATAGAAGGGAAAATATGATTGGTAGGACTGTACGATGGTTTTTTGGACACTAATTTCATAAACGGTGAAGGACTGTACACAACTCACCCACAGCATGCAATCCAAAATTGCACAACGCTTTGAAAATGCCTCTGGGGCCATGTACATCCTTTTTTTGATGTGGAATAGGCATTCGTCAATGTGCTACATGTCCACAGTTACATCAAAATGCTTATGAATTTAAATTAACCACTTTTACCAATTTTGTTAAATATAATGGATTAACAATGGCATGAAACTCACGTGAGGTTGAAGCAAACCTCCAGGCCGTAAAATTCCATCAAAGAAGGTCCTTATGACTTTACAAATTTTATATCAGCTGTTGTCGTCGGCTTGCTCGTCAAGTAACAATCACGGAAGGCAACGAGCTTCTCATCTATAGGCTTGGACATCGGGTTCCATTTCTTAATTGTTTTTCGATGTGCCCCTGGATCCACCCATGGACTCTTCGTAATGTCAGATGGTTTGTATTTGCATCCTGCTCGACTGACGGGCCCCATAAACTGCCCCAAGTCCTCGACATCATGGGTTGCCCAAATCTGAAATGGCATGCATTCTTCCTACTTATGCATATCAATTGCACTGTTATCAGTTAACACCGTCCAATCGCGATCATCGTCAATATGTATATGTAAATCAATACCAATTGGCGTAGTGACTGTGGTCGGCATCGACGTGTCACGATCCTCAATCGTATCACCCTTTTGTGACTGTAACACCGAAGAAGGTTGATTGACAAATAGCAGAGTGATGCGGAACCCCAAGATTAAAGAATCCGAAACCCCAA
>QANX01001055.1:28919-41841 GCA_003254975.1 Ochetophila trinervis | reverse complement strand
TATGAACTGACCAACTTTTTGGTTGGTGAAAAAATAAATAATAATAATGAAGTTGTCGCTATTTTTGGTCCACTATAGCATTCATATCAAACTGACCCATCAAGAATCACCCAAAAAAAATAATAATAATGATCCATTAAAATTATGATTTCAGAGCTGGATCGATCTAATAAAACAAAATTGTAAGGAAAAAACAGAAGAAGATTTTTGGTGAATCAGAAATTAAAGGGCAACGTTTTGGAATAATAATGAAGGTGTCGCTATTTTTGGTCCACTCGTATTCAAATCAAATTGACCCATTAAGAATCACCAAAAAAAAAATGATCCATTAAAAATATAATTTTTGGCAAACTTTTTTAAAAGGAAAAAATATATAATAATAAAATTAAATTACGAAAGCTACGTGCTGAAATTTGATGCTGTGCGTTTGGTCACCGCCGTGAACTTGATCGTCGTTTGGCAGAGCAATTCCTTAAGAAAGGGAGGGACTTTACATGATTGGCTACAATATCGAAGGCCGTAAACCTCACTCTAATTTTTTGGTACGTCTATTTTCCACATTTGATGTTCTTTTTATTCATAATTATATGCCTGTTTGGTTACCAAGAAAGTTAAGAAAGTAAAGAAAAAAAAGAGTATTTAAATAGAAATGAACTGGACGTTTGAAATATGCAGACAATGTCAAAATTGAATTTTTTTGGAGTGTAACAAGTTCAGGAGTAATCTCCTATTCTCTATTCCCAGAAGTATATGGGGATACATGATACTTTATATGGTTAATATGTTAATTGTAATAAAAGAAAAATGATGGGAACTTTCATTTTAAAAGGGAAGTGAATATTAAGTATGGAGATAAAAAAATGGTATTCTTTTTGCTGGTTTTATATATGACATATGCTTTGATCTGATAGTGAGTCAGAAACAGTGTTTTGCATTATTAACAGCAATAATGCCTAATTGTGTACTTTAAGAACCCAAACACATAATATTGTTTAATCATATTAATTTCTTCTTTACGATACCTATTTTTGTACTTGAGCAATGACATACCGTATAAGAAGATCACCTCATGACCTTAAAGCTAATGGATCTCATAACTTGAAATGGGTTTTAATACCATCTTTTGACAGGACAGATTGATTGAAATAATCTGGAAACTTCATTCAGCTAGAGATAGACAATGATAATGATTTCACCTTTTATCAGGCAAGTTTGATATGTATAATCTCTTCAGAAACTTGTACATTTATGATATGCTCATTGTTTCAATGGATCCCATTTAGTGATTTAGACGAACCCATTTAAAATTTAACAGACATTTATGTATGAATTTTTTTATTTTATGTAATTTATTTTATATTATTTAATTTTATTTTACCTCATATAATTTTTTCCATATCAACTAATCTTTTCCATATTAAATAATTTTTTTATCCATATCAAATAATTTTTTTGAAAAATTTTCATATACTTCTCAAACAAAAAAGTTCAGAAATTTCTTGTTTCAATATATCAGTTTCTTGAACCACGATCAGTTTTAGTCTTTGGCAAATATCTTGATTTCATTTAAATTCAATATTTATTTTGACATATTTAGGACTTTGCCAAATGGTGCCACCTCCAAAAGGCAGGAATCAGTTGGTTCTTTGTCTTTCAATGTTATTGATACCTCATCTTCAAAACAATATTCAAAGGAATGTGAAAAACGTCGACCGTCAGAAAATGTAAAACAAGCTTTAAAGCCTGGACCTCGTGCTAAGGTTCCTTTTGAGAAGGGTTACAGCAAGATGGACTGGCTAAAGCTTACTCGAACACATCCCGATCTTGCAGGTATTTAGTGAATAATGGTTCCTCTCCTCTAACCCAACCCGCAAACAGCTCGTTCCGTTACCCTTCAGCTCCTCTCACTCAGCCCACACCATTTTTTCTTTCTTTCTTTCTCTTTCTCTTCTTTTTTCTTTTTCATTTCTTTTTTTTTTCTCTCTTTATTAGTAAGTTCTCTCTTTCATTTTTCTTTCTTCTTTTTTTTCTTTATTTAAACCCATTCATCTAAATAAAATATTTTTCATTTCTTTTTTCTTTTTCATTTTAATTTCCTATTAATCATTTTCTACAATTTTTGAAGTTTGATCACAAGTTGAGAAGAGTATGCAGTCCAACAAATTGAGTTTAGAGGATAACAAAAGAGTTGACAGAATTAAGACTTGGGACAAGCTTTCTACGAGTAAAACAAATTTGAAGTATGTGTTAAAAGTTACAGCTATGAAGTCACATGTATATAGAATAATTTATGCAATTTTTCTACACATGAAAATCTCTCTTTTTTTAGCTAAAGTACACATGAAAATCTCTTACTCCATGCTAAATGATTTTCTCTAATTAAATGATGCCAGGAGAGTTAAATTCCTTGGGCTAAAATGATTCCTAAGCTACACCTAGAATATGCAAGAAATATGTTCCAAGTCAGAAGATTATTGGCAGCTGTATAAATAAGAAAAAAAAAAGTGATTTGCACGGTAAGTAGAAAAACGATAAGGATGACTACCAAGAAAATGACCATTCCGGAAGCTTGCATAGTCCACTTTGAAAGTTTTCTTCTAAGCAATTTATCCTACTAGCATCCAATCAACTGCCCACCTGAAAAAGACATTGTGATTAATCATAAAAGAAAGCAATACTAATAGTTGAAACTAAGACACTCCTGTTAGGTTTATAACTTTTTGGACTCTTGAATATTGGTAACGAAAAACTAAAGTCTGGTTTCTGTTTGAGGACATCTATCCACCACTCAAAATATAAATACAGTAGATATCCTACCAAACCCCCATCAATAGGCCCATGTCAGCACCAATTCAGAGGCTTGAGCTGCCAATCTCCAAGTTATATTTCTTATCACCAATCTCATGCAAGATCTCAACTTAGAGAACCATAGTAAAATCATAAATGGTTGGAAGTGGAAGTATTATCTTGTAGGATCCAAGTGGCAAGGAAACGGATAGAACAATTTAAGTGGAAGACATATCAAGATACCTGAATAGTTCCTTGTGGTGATCATCTTACTCTCCAAGTCTCGAGCAGCCTCAACCATGCCTTGGGCATTGTAAGCTTGGACCATGGTAGTGAAAGTGACGTTGTCAGGCACACATTTACTTTCCTTCATTTCCAAAAACAATTCCCCCATCCTTTCCACATCACCAGCCTGACCATAGGCGCTAACGACACAGTTAAAAAAAGGTGTATCCAGTATAACATTGGAACTTCTAACTTGCTTCATAATGGAATCAACTTTCTTCATATGCCCAGTCCTGCTATAAGCACTAACAAGAGAGCAGTAAGTAATTGAATTAGGCTTCATTCCTTGATGCTTCATTTTCTTGAAGTACTCATCCATACTCTCAATATTTGCGGCTTTTCCAAATACTTCAATAACAATATTAAAAGTAACAATAGTAGGGGAGTAAAACCTTTTCTCCATGAACTCAATCACAGAACTCATCTTATCATACATTCCTGATTTCCCATATGATTTGATCATGATATTGAATGTCTTAATGTCTGGCTTTATTCCCATTAGCTGAAATTCATCATACCACTTCTCCATCTTCTTAATTTGCCCACTATTTCCACAAGCCCCAACAAAAGAATTTAATGTAAAAATATCCGGAAGGCAGCTGCTGCTTTCAATCATATCTGTTAATGTTTCCTCCATCAGTTCAAACATTTCAGCTTTCCCATAACCATGGATAAGAGTATTGTATGTGACTGTGCTACAATCAATTCCCAGATAATACATGTCACCGAGAACATATTCAATCAGATCAAAGCGGTGGAACTTAGTGCAGCAGCTAATAAGAATAGAGTATGTATATGCATCTGGTTTGCATTCAGAAACATATTTCATATCATTCACAGTAGAAAATGCCTTGTCCAGGAGGCCACTTTTTCCATAAGCACTAACAAGAGCGGTATACACATCAACAGTGGGTCTGAGTCCATCAGATAACATAATCTCAAAAAGTAAGCTGGCCTGCTCATGTTGCTTGCACTTTCCAAGCATCATCAAGAGTTTTGTGTATGTCTGGCATCTTGGCTCGTACCAGTGTTGCATTCTTAGTAGTCCAAAAATCTACAGAAAGCAAAGCAACTGGAGGCTAGAAGAAGTTCCAGAGTATATGATTAGAATCCCAAAAATGCACTTATGAAACAAACTTTAAAGGCTTATAACCCAGGATAAAATCCTATGCATCTCACATAACAAAATATTTTGGAGACTTTCTTCAGAGAATAGTATTTTGAAGTCTTAAAACAGAAACTAGTATTTCTAAGAAGACAGAGCTCAGTACAATTCAGAGAATCAGAACCCAAACAACAAAGAAGCGTCAAAACAATAAAGAATTCCACACACCCAGAAGCCAACCCACATGATAAATTAATATAAACAAACTCAACAATCATAAGAAAATCATTGGAAAGAAGAAAAGCTCCAACCTTTAGAGCGGTTTCCCAGAAATTCTTTCTCATAGCCTCATCCAAAGCCTCCAAAACAGCTTTTGGCCACAATCTATTATACTTCTTCGAGTTTGCTTTCCTCTCAATGTTCCTAATAGCAGCATCCGTTCTCAGAATCCGAGAAAGGTCCTTCTTCGAGTCGTTCTGGAGCCCATTTTGGGTCGACTAGGAGCTCCATTTGGATAATTTTGAACAGCGAATTGTTGGGTTTGGCAAGTGGGTATGTTCCCCGTGGAGTTTTATCGAACGCATGGTGTGTGTTAAGAAGGTCGAGGACGACCGGCGCAAGTTAGTGGATTCAAGGGGGTGAGGCTCCATTGAGCCGCAGGCGGACGGAAACTGGATAAAGTTCAGTGTGAAAGACTGGACTGGAAATGACGTGTCGAATTGCGGGGTCCAGGTGTTTTAGACCGCTGTTTCGCCACTCTCCGCGAATATTATAAGTAGTATTATATTTTTTTGTTAAAAAATGTAATTACACGTACACACTAACAGTAACTGATATATACACATATATATATATATATATTTTTTTTTTGGTAATGCATAAATATTTTATTTAGTTTGGCTGTGTTCCAAATTGTAATATTTTTATTATGAATTTATGATTTAACATTTGGAGGTGTCCTCCATTTTTTTTTGTTTAATATCAATATTTTCTCCTAGTTTACACAATTTCCCTAGAGTTGAAGTAGTGGATGTCTATGTGAAATAAAGGAAATGACAAAAATGGAAGGTAGAAAAACAGTGCACATAAACAATTCTACGTTATTTACGTTAGCTGTTTAGGTTGGTATATTAGCAGGTCACTTAACTAAGTTATGTTTGGTTGTAGAGTTATTGATTGCATTGCAAACACTGCTGGTATAAAATAAAAGAAATCAAATATCATGTGATTTCATATGTTTTCCCTTCATACACAGTCTGTTTCTTCTCTTTCTACCATTTCTTTACTCAAACTAGTGAACTAAATTAAAATCACAAATTAAGGACCAAAATATGTGTGTATATTTATAGCAATATGTCTTTATTAATCGAAACAGACAGACAAAAAGCAGTAAAGTATATCAGACTAACATCCAATTAATATGTTCAGCTTAGTGACACTTATACATACATATGACATATTTAAGAGAACTAAAACCAAAATTTTAAGGCCTTTTAATTATATAAATTCAAAAACCATCACTAGCTTGCTTGATGAACTAAGATTAGTAAACTTCTCAAAGATATTTATGTAAATCACACTTTTAAATTGATGAAGTCACAAACTGAAACAAGCGGATGAGATACCATTTGTTTGGTCCAGTTACACCAGTTGTATTGGACTTGGAAAATGCTTTCAGTAACAAGTCTCCTGCATCAAATATGCTCACAGTATCGAGATCCATATTTCCTCCATGTAACACAGTCAAGCATGAATTGACAGAGAAAGAAGCTTTGCCACCATGAATGAAAAACAAAATGACTACTCGAGCTCAAAGCTAAACAGAGTCGTAAAGGTATTGACCGTAAATGCTTAGCCCAAATTAATCACGGTCATTAGCTTTCCTTTCAGTATATGTCAAGTTGTTCTAGTTAAAAAGCATACTGCCATTTTTCATTCAGCAAATTGTAAGGTTATTCCTGCAGTGTGTAAATACAAAGTTTTGAGAAACGTTGTATATATTATCAAATTACAGGAGGCATGAGAGTTACCACTATGATATTGTTCACATGTTTCACAACTTTTGATATGCAAATGTCTTTGGGAATGTTTCCAAATCCTTGGAAGTCTAATTCCTAATCCTTGGAAGTCTACAGTGCTCACTTCTACAACACAATATTTAAAGTCTTGCTAAACTCTCCAACAATATTGAATTCCTCTGAGAGAAGGAGATCATGAAGAATAATATACCACTGACAAGCGATTCTTTGTATACAATGATTAGGGATTAATAATGGACTTGCATACCTAAACATATCAGAGGAATGTGAATATTCTGTCAGGAAACCAAACTGCCAAAGCTAGGAACAATCTGATGCCAGTCACCCATATGTTACTCTTTGGAATTCCTTTATGGAATGATGAAATTAATTTGGGGCACGCATCACATGATAGAAATAAGAATTTTTTTAAGAGTAGAATGCAATTACTGACTATAAATAGAAATGTGATTTTTGGTTATACATCAAAAACATGCTCAAAGCTTATAAGTTAGACAAAATTATGAGCAGAAATTCAATTGCAAAAGCTAATAAAAGCTGAGTATGTATGGTTAAGATTTGCATGTTTGGATCCATCATCATAATATAACTTTGGTATCATTGACATCGAATTTCACTATTTTTATGCAATTTTTTATATAATAGCATACTAAAAACATCATTGATAATTACCCAAGAAAAAAGCAAAAGATGGTTAATAATTACCCTTTCAATACTTGAATTGGGCGAAATCACACACCTCATATTTTTGAATAAGAATCATCCCTTAATTCTTTAGCTCAAGTTTGTTCTTGCTTCAATTGGGATCTCCAACATGTAGCTAACTTAGAAATATTGATGGTTACCAATTCATCATCACCAATATACATTCATTTACTGCACAATTGCAGAAGCCCCAAACTCTTAAATATCTTGCCACAAGCTGCTGCAAACAAAATTGACAAAAATTAAAATAAAATAAAAAAATAAAAAAAGAAACACACAAATCCTTAAAGAGTGTTAAAAAGAAGACAAACATACATGATAATGGATTAAACAACCCATAATTGATGAATGATTTTATGTACCTGAACAACTGAATGGTTGTGATCGAATCACCAAACAGACAAGTGTGGGATGTGAGCAATCTTATGCCAATCTTCGCCTGTTTCCCTTTCACATCTTTGCTTTAAGACAGGGCAATTATGGATAGAAAGAGATTGCAAAGAAGTTAGGCGACGCATTCCTTCAGGTAGCGATGTCAAATTGTCGCAATCCCTAATGATAAGCGTTTTAAGTGATCGGATGTTGCCGATCCATTCTGGAATAGCCACAAAATTCGTACAGTGCTTGATAGAAAGTTTTCGGAGGGAGGTAAGTTGTTGTAGCGCGTCAGGGAGAGTTTCCAATTGTGGAAGATCTTCAAATGTCAGTTGATGAAGGCTTTTAAGAGCCTGCCACATATTCCCATCACTGTCGTAAATGTCAACCTCTTGGCAGTTGCTAATGTTTAGTTCTTGAAGAGAGGTGAGATGTTGAATAGCGGGAGACAAGTACTTTAATTTTGGACAGCCCGCGATATATAGCCCCTCCAGAGAAGCAAGGCTCATTAGCCCCTCTGGAAGAGATTCTAGATCCTCTATTCGAAGAAGAGAGATAAAAGTCAAATTTGAGAGAGGAGAGAAAGACGAAGCTGTCGCGGTGTTCATCATCTGTGTCTGTTGGAAAGTCTTCAAGCTGCAATAACCCAACACAAGGCGTTCTTTCAAATGTGGGTAAAGTGGCATTGAAATCAATCTGGGGCAGTTCAGGATAGCTAAATCAGAAAGACAAGAAAATGAAGGTAAACAGCAACTATGATCATCTTCTTCACCAGTCACTGCATCATGATCATCCTTCCACCACGACTTTAGATTTGGCAATCCTTCAAGATCGAGGCGTCGTAAGGTTGAGAGTAGATGTGCTTGGGGAGCCGATAAGTCACTGGTTACATTGTCTGAAATATACTGCAGAGAAGACAACCCATCTAACTTCAATGATTTGAGACATGGGAGTTTATTGAGTGGCAACAAATTTTGTATTTTCTCACAGTTTGACAATGACAATGCGCTGAGTCTTGTAAGCGAAGGAAGCCAACTTGCAAGTCTAACCCCCCCGAAATTAGATATATCCAATTCTTTAAGATTTGGGTGCGGTTGCAGGCTTTCCAACGCAATTTCATAATCCGCGGCCTCTGTGGCATCAACAGGACTATGATCATCATCATCATCAAAACTTCTATATGGCCAATTAAATATCAAGCGACGAAGATGTTTTTTGTCCTTCAATTTTGCATCCTTATATTCTACATTTGCATCTCTTCCAAATCTCAAATTTCTTATACTCAATTCCCCTCTCAAGTTGTTCAATTCCTTTAGCTCGTTAAGCCCACTTGCAGCCTCACAGGAGGTAGAACCGATGCTCCTGTCCAGTACAAATTCGTTTAAAGTGTGAAGGTTAGTCAATTGTCCCATCCCACTCGGCATATGTGCCAAACTCAAACAGTAATCATTCTCAAGATGCCTGAGATTGACTAACTTCTTCAAGTCTCTTGGCAATTCAACTAAATCATGACACCATGATAGTTTTAGTGTTTGCAAATTTTGCAGCTTGGTAATAGAATTTGGCAGTGTCTTGATTACGTAATTTGAAGAAAGATCAAGATACCTTAAATGCTTCAATTTACCAATAGAACTAGGCACATCATTCCGAATACAGTGAAGATCTAATGCACGCACCAGCTTCAAACCTAAAACATGTACATCCCAACTAGTTGACCAATAGTTTGGAGAATAATCCCGTTGAAAAAGAATTGTTCGAATCTTATATTTTGGAGACAAGAAAGCTGGAGTTTTTCTTACGTCACAATTGAAATTTACATGGCGAGTTCTTTCGTCTATATTTTCTACAACAGAACGTAGCACAGCACACTCTTTTCCTGCTACTTGTTTTGCAAGATCGTGCATGAGGTCATGCATTTTGCATTCCAACTTTTTAGCGTAGTTTTCTTGTACTTCTTGAAAAAATGATCTCCAATGTAAATCCTTAAAATACTCATACCCCACTTCCTCCAACGATTGAGTTATTGATGGCTTAATAAAACCCTGCGCCATCCACAGTTTTATTAACTTGTCAACTTGAATACGATGATCTTTCGGAAATAAGCTACAGTAGGCAAAACAAGTTTTCAAATGCGATGGGAGATTATCGTAGCTGAGTTTGAGTGTCGGTAATATATCGTTCGCATCTTGAGGTATCCTTGAAAATTCCATTTGGAGGAAGGAGGACCACTCTGTATCTGGATCTTTGGAATACAGCATTCTTCCAATTGTCCTAATGGCAAGTGGAATTCCTCCACACTTGTTCATAATTTCCATTGCAATTGTCTCAGTGTTGGAGTTTTTTGGCTCTTGTCCAGGCTTAAAAGAAACATTCTTAAATAAAGACCACGATTGATCTTTATCTAAAATCCCCAGCATATATGGCTCCATTGTGCTTGAAATCTGTCCGACTATTTGACTGCGAGTGGTTATCAATATCTTACTCCCTTTTGCACCATTTGACAATAAAATCATTAAGCTTCTCCATGATTCTCTGTTCTCGTTCCATACGTCGTCGAGTACAAGCAAATACCGCTTTCCATTTACTTGCTTTTGGAGTTCCTTTTGCAATGGGTCCATCTCGAGATTCCCTAAGCTCTGATGAGTTGCAGATTTGATAATTCTCTCAGCTAGCAATCTCACATCAAAATCTTCAGAAACACAGACCCACATTTTCAAATCAAAATGTGTTTGAATCTCCTCATCATTAAACACGAGCTGAGCAAGTGTGGTTTTTCCTAAACCTCCACAGCCCACAATTGTCACAGCCGACACATTCTCTTCTTCAACAATGGGATCTAACAGAAGCTTCAGGATTGCAATTCTATCACTCTCCCTCCCAATGACTTGTTCTTGAGGAATGTAAGAGTGAGTGTGCTCCCTACCTCTAACCACAGCTCTAGTCTCCTCTCGACGCACTTCCAATTGGAAGTCCCCTCGGTTTTTATTAATCGCAGCCAGTCTCTCTTTGATGTCTTTTATTTTGTGAGCAATTTTGCAGCGAAACACAAGCTGGTTTTTGGATGAAAAGAAAGTGCGTACCTTCTTGATCATATTGCTTCCGCTCATCAATTGTCGCCGCAAAGCTTCAGTGGAGATATCGTCTGACAGGTCATCAGCCTCGTAAACTTCATCTTCCAGCTTCTTCAGCCAGCTTCTGACTTGGTGGTTATGGACTTGCTTCTCCTCAGCATCAAGAAGAACATCTTTGATTGCCGAAACGGTTTCTTGGAGTTCTAAGAGCTCATCCTTCGCACCCCAGATCGATGCGATCTCTTCCACTGCAGCAGAAGCTAGTCTTCCGATGATCCTTTCCGCGATGCCGAAGAGAATTGATTCTGCCATAGTTGGCTTCTTTGGAAGGCTAGAAAAAGCAGGCTAAGTGTTTTCTTGCAAGGTCAACGTTTGCGTTCGATGGAGATGAAGCCATTTCTGCTCTCTGTTTATATTCCACATGAAATTAGTTTTTTTTTTTTCAATTTTTTATTGTTATATAATAAATATTTGTATTATTAACTATTCCACTTCCAATTTCTGCACTTACTTTTAGTTTTAGTTTTCGATTAACAAAGTAAGTTGTTCAAAGTTGGCTGCTCGATGATTTTCAATGCAATATTAATTAATTAACAATTAAACATTATGTTTTCTTCTCTAATCCAAGTTGCGACAAATGACACAGTGAAATATTATTTCTTTAGCTCCGTGGTTTTCGTGGCCAGTGACATTGCTCGAAATGTACCCAGAGTAGAGCAGGCAAGTCCACTGTCACCTGATTCCTTGGCTTGGAAAGATGAAAAGCAGAAGAAAGTATATAACAATCAATTGTTAACATGAAATAGGATAGGCATGTAAAAATAAAAAATTACAAACATATTTAACTAAGGATTGCAATGTCATAGATGAATTATCGTGCGGTTCAGATGTATCCTCAATTTTTTAAGTTGAGGATAAATAGGTTTGAGCACCATTGTACATACATACATATACATATATATATACAGAGAGCTGATATGAAGAGCACCAGCCGCCCACATATGAAGAGCGCCAGCCAAAACGTGCGTTTTGGCTTAATGAAACGCACGTTTTGGCTTTGAAATATATGAAGAGCGCCTGGGCTGCGCAAAACGTGTGTTTTGCCTTGGGGCAGCGGGGGAGTCTTCTTCATCTTCAGAGGGGGAGGGGATTTGGGGCTTAGGGCAGCGGCAGCACACCAGCTTCGTCTTCTTCGTCGAGTAGCAGTTTCCGTCGCACCAGCTTCCATCGAACCATCGCAGCAGCCCAGTCGCACCAGCACGCTGTCGAAACAGCACCCTGTCGCGCCACCGTTGCAGCAGCTTCAGCTTCCAGTCGCTTCCGTCGAACCATCGCAGCAGCCCAGTCGCACCAGCACCCTGTCGCGCCACCGTTGCAGCAGCTTCAGCTTTTTCCAACTCCATATCTTTTTCCATGGCCCTGTAAAAACTATATATACAGCCCACTTTATTCACCAAAAATCAATTATTATAATTTCTTTTTATGGATAATTCTAATTTTTTTAATTTTTTTTGTTATCCATGAAATTTATATATATGATTTTCTTGTAGATTTTGAATTTGATAGAATCCAATTATTTAAGGGATATAAATAATTCACCTATCGGTCACTATCCAAAAACAATAAAAAATAAAGCACTGTGAGTGAAGCACTTTAAACTGTACTTTAAAACCTTTAAGACTAGGGAAATATATCATCGTTAATCTGTAGTTTTTCTTCTTTATTATATTTTTCAAATTTTTTGCAGTGGAAAATTTGAGATATACGTTGAGATTGAATGTTGAAGCCTACGGTTTGAGTATGAATTTATGAACGAAAATTATAAAAACTAAAAGTTATACATTCTTTCATCAGCAGGTTATACATATATAAAGAAATATAATATTTTTTGCTGATCTAGTTATAAAATATGTATTTATAAGAATATATATAGAGAGACAGAGTTAAGTTCAAATCACAAATCCCCAGTCTCCTCCTCCTCTGAAGATGAAGAAGACTCCCCCGCTGCCCCAAGGCAAAACGCACGTTTTGCGCAGCCCAGGCGCTCTTCATATATTTCAAAGCCAAAACGTGCGTTTCATTAAGCCAAAACGCACGTTTTGGCTGGCGCTTTTCATATGTGGGCGGCTGGTGCTCTTCATATCAGCTCTCTATATATATAGACATATTTAATCAAGAGGAGATTACAAGCATCACACACGCACGCACACACACACAGAGGCCCCTCTTCTTCAACTCAAAAAAAGACACCCTCGCTATCATGCTTTACTAAAAGAACACGTGCAATCTGGTATATATGCTAAAATGACCGAGTCAGCAAATAACTCAACAAAGAAGGCTTAGTCATTTAAACATGTGCTTACTCATCTTTTGACACATCGGTTTGGTGCCACATCCACTACGCCAAAAACCCTAATAGGCGACGCAAAAATAGCGTCGCTAGTTGTAAACGGCGACGTAAATTCATGTGGCGCGGAAAGGGGAGTCGCCGAAAGTAAAAAAACATTCGCGACGTCTAAAGTGCGTCGCCGTAAAATAAGGATTAAGGCGACGCT
>QANX01001055.1:0-28767 GCA_003254975.1 Ochetophila trinervis | reverse complement strand
AAAAAAAAAGAGAAAAAGAAGGAAAAGAGAGAGAAAGAATAGGGATTAAAAAAAAAAAAAAAGAAAGGGAAATCTGGTTTGGGATGGGCTGAGAGAAAATGATGGGGAAAAAAGGGCGGGCTGGAGAAGGTCGGGCCTAGGGTCAGGATAACCGGTGTGGATATGGGTCTAGTGGAAGAGGGAGTTGTGGGTAAGGGGTCGGGCTGCTCGTGGGTAAGGCTGGAGGGCTAAAGACCTTGAGGGTCAGGCTAACCAGTGAGTGGAGAGGCTCAAAGGGAGTAATCGGGCCTTTAGGGTATTGGTGGAGCCCCGAACCTCAACCCGATTTTCTTTTGTTGGATAAATTTTTAATATTAGAGATGACAATCTGTCATCTAATAGGATTGAAAATTCTTGGTTAAACAGAGAATCTGGGCAAGGACAGGGCAACTTTTTTTTACCTTAGGATGGGGTTGGCGTGGGGACATAAAATATAGTTCTTACCCCGTTTATATTATATATAATAAAAATAATTTTTTTTATAATTAATTTTTATATATTTAATTATAAATTTACATTTTTAATTATATTTTTCTATTATTTGAAATAGAAATATAAACAGTTAAAAATTAATGTTTCAAAAAAATTAAATATTTTAATATTTTTTTATAAAAATATATTTTTTTAAATAATCAAAACAACAAAGCAGAAAACAGAGATATCTGCTATTCCTTCCATATAAATGGAGAATGGAAAGTGGACGAAGATGAAAAATTTCTGCAGTGCAGAGCAGAGAGAAAGCGGCCTTGCCCTCGCTCTACCCTGTTCTATTGCCATCCCTACCTTCTTCTTTTTTTTGGTGAATAGTAACTTGCATTGAAGCAGAAAATAACAGTAGCAAACAAAAACCTCACAAAGTTCAAAATGGAGATAAGATAAAACAGGATCAGCAAAAGAAAAAGCCACATTCCTATCAAAAGCCAACCGCACAGCCTTACCTATTACCCTTCTCTCCCAACCCAACCCACACCTTTAACAACTGTCAGTTGTCGAAAAAAAAAAACAATGAGGTTAAATCCTTTAAAGGACATTTTGGGCTGCATAGCATAGTCATGACGTGGCAACAAAGGCTAGTTGTAAAGGGTGGTCCTCTCGTAATGTAGTACTGTGCCTAATTTTCTTTTTTGTTATCACAGAGTAGTTATTTTGTTGAAACTTGTTTAGAATGTCAATTATGTTGGTAAATCAGAATTATGAGCATAAACTTTGAAATTCACACTCTGTCCATTCCCACTGAAAATTCACGAACTTTACTTTCAGATGATTTTGTTAACTACTCCACTAACAATATATGTACTTAAATGAAATGTATAAATAATTACATAATTAAATAATAAATAATGTATTTAGCAACAAAATTACGTATTAAAACATAATGATGATTAACGAGGGAAGCGGATAGACGATTAGATTAGATTCATCTGTGGAATATATGTTCACTGCTGCTCATGATTAGCCTCCTTCCTCATTGGGTTTTTATTAAGTTTCACCTTGTTATCTTTTATTTTCTTCCTTAAATTTCCAATTTTAACCTTCAAATAAATCAAATCCTCCTCATTTTTTATTTTTTTTGAGATTCTCTTTGCAGTTAATTTTTTTTTTCCTTACACTGTTTTAATGTTTGGTGAACTCCAGCTAAACAATATTAAGTTATTCATTGTATTTCACGGAGCAATATTAATGTGTTTGGCTGACAAAAATAGAAATTTAATTAATATATATGTAATTTACTATATTCATATACATTATTTAATTATGTTAAATATAATTTTATTTGACAAAAGGGACTTAAATAACTTCAAAGGCTTCAACTTTAATCATATTTTCTTGTAATTTTTTTATAAACGTGTTTAAGGTTTGAATTTTCTTCATCAAATGTAATTATATCTAAAACAAGTTAATGAAATTTATGAACATATTCTACTCTCTCTTTTTTAATGATATATTCTACTCTTCTTAAATAAATTAAACATTTTTTTTCTGCTATAAAAAATAGTTTAGGTTTTAATGTAAAAATAAATTAAAATTAAACATATAATCTAAAAGTGTATTTTTAATAGTTTTACTACTAGGCCAAAGTATTTCAATTAATGCGTATTGAACAATTTAATATTGTTCAAGTGGAATTAGCACTTAATGATAATAAAAAAATAGTTTTTTTAAAAATTTATGTATAATGCAACGTAGAAAGAAGAAAAAAAACAACCTAATAGTGAAATTAAATCCAAATCCGTTCAGAAAATTGACCATAAAAAAATTAGTTTTTGAGATTTGTTTTTCTTTCTAGCCAAAGATTCCTTTTGGTTTATTTGATCTACAACTAGGCCCTATAGTTTTCTCTATTCATGCTATATTCCATTTGATTGTGCCCACAATGAAATTTAGTCTCCACCCTTTGAAAATTTCCAATATTTTTCTCAATTTGTTTCATAACTATTTAATTGAATCATCAAAAATTCTTATTGATATTTCTAAAGGTTTAGTAGTTAAAGGAAGATGATAATTTATTATTGATCAAAAAATATTTTATTCGACTCCATTTATTGAATAATATTAGAATATATTAAATTGAATTATTTTATGTATAATCTAACTTGATCCAATAATATTAAAATAGTATAATATAACCAAATGCATAAAAATGAATCCTTAATGAGATATATCATATTAAGCACTACAGTAAATTATAGACATCAAGAACATAAAGCTAGCAATGTTAATCCTTTTTGTTCTCACATAAGCTTAAATCCCTCCTCTATAATAAAAAAGTTTGAGCTTTTTAATTTTTATAAAAAAATCCGTAATTTTTCTATTGAATTACTCTAACAGAGACAATTTTACAATGTTTTTATTCTTCAAATAATCAATCAGAAAGACTATAACAGGGCAATTGACCATTTTAAGGAACAAAAGGGAATTATAGAAAATATTAAACATGCAATTATAAAGTAATAAATGTTTTGGCCTCCGCCTTGAAAAAAAAAAAACCAAACTCCAACAATCTCTCTCTCCTGTTTTATGGGCTCCGACGTTTGGGACGTCTTCTAGCTCATCTTTTTTTCCCTTCACTTTCTTTCCCTTTCTCTCCATTTTCTTCCTCCCCAAACATAGCCACATATATATATACACACACACACTGATGAAGGATCTGCTTCCTTTTGATCCAGAAATGTTGAACCTTTCTCTTCTCAGTTTCTCTCTCTGTGGACTCAATCCCTAATTTTGCAGATTTGGGAAAAAATGGCTCATGTGCGAATGGAATGAGAAGCATCCGCGTGTTCTGCGTTTTGTTTTATGTTATTTACTGTTTAGTCTTTATTTTCTTTCTTTGTTTAATTCCATTAAGTGCAACGGTGTCATTGCTTTTAGTAATAGGACAAGGCTGTAATTTCAATTAAAGTGTAGCACATAGCTGTCATTTAATGGTTAAATGAACAGTACAAAAAGTGGCTTTCTTCCTCTAGCTGGGGCATAATACTTTTTACGCCATTGTTGCTATATTTGAAGCTGGTTTTGCTTCTGTTATGAAATGAAATCTTCATTTTAGCTTTTAAAATTAGCCAAATCTTCTTTAAAAATTAGCTTTGGTCTCATTGATTCGGACTTCCTACGTCAGTTGGTATCAGAGCTCTTGGAAAACTAATTCTTGGATGGCTGATTCAGGTGAAGGTAGTAGCCATGCCTCTGAAAATTTTCAGAGCATGAAGGCCTTAAGAGCATCCATCATGGGAGTAGAACAGAAGCTTGATAATCTCACTGTTGAGATTAAACAACTCTGTGCTATTCTCACTGCTGGAACCATGAAATCCTCAGGTGTGAACAGAACGCGAATGCAAGAAATTCCTTGTTCACGTCTGCCCACATCTCAGAATATTTCCAACCCTATCAACCCTGTTTACAACCTTCTCCACCCAACTCAAAACCATCAAAACCAGCCAGATCTACCCACACCATTCCCCAAACCGACCCACCTATGGAGAGCCATACAAGTATAATCATTATCAGCAACTTTCTGAATTTAAAATGAGAGTTGATATACAATTTTTTGATGGTCATTTGGGCATAGAAGAATTTCTGGATTGGTTAACTTCTGTAAAAACATTTTTTGAGTATATGAATATACCAGAAGAGAAGAGAGTTAAGCTTGTAGTTTACAAATTTAAAAGGGGAGCCTCTGGTTGGTGGGAACAATTAAATGGGAATAGAAGAAGAGAATGCAAGAATCCTATTCAAACTTGATCTAAGATGAGGAAGCTACTTAAATCAAGGTTTCTGCCTAATGACTACAGCAGAGTCCTATTTCAAAAATACCATCAATGCTCTCAGCATAATAGGAGTGTGGACAGCTACACCGAAGAATTTTGTAGCTGAGTGCTAGGAACAACCTACAAAAGAGTGAAGATTAATTGGTCTCCAGATATATATCTGGACTTAGCATCCCTATTCAAGAAAAACTTGAATTAAGTCCAGTTTGGACCCTAGATGACACCATTAACCTTGCTGCCAAGGTTGAGAAACACCTTCACAGATCTGCATCTAAGGCCCCTATGAAGTGGAAAACTCCTACTGAATACCAAAATGACAAACAAAAATCCTTCTCTCAAATTCCTAAGCCACTTGACAATTTTTCCAAACCAAACAGCAAACCACCCTATCAAAACCAGAAACCACAGAACCCTTATGCTAAACCCGCACCTTTCAAGTGTTTTCGATGCAATCAACCCGGCCATAAATCTAACGAATGCCCACTTCGTAAACTAGTTAACTTAGTGGAGAATCTGGAAAATACCGAGAGTGATTGTGGAGACTTTGTGGAAGAGGAATATGTTAACAATGACATGGTGGAACTAGTAGATGAAGATCAAGGGAAACCCTTACTGTGTATTGTGCAGAAAGTCTTGTTGACACCTAAACAAATCATCCCGGGACAAAGGCATTCCATTTTCTGGACTAAATGCACAATTAACAAGAAGGTGTGTGATGTGATCATAGATGTTGGCAGCAGTGAAAATATAGTGTCTAAAGCTTTAGTTAAGACCCTTGGATTGACTACTTTGAAGCACCCTAACTCGTATTCAGTGGGATGGATTAAAAAGGGCAGTGAAACTAAGGTGACTGAGCTGTGCAATGTACTTTTCAGCATTGGAAAGTGGTACCTAGATGAGTTAACTTGTGATGTAGTGGACATGGATGCTTGTCACCTAATTCTAGGTCGACCTTGGCAATTTGACAATTCTGTGGCTCATGATGGTCGGCACAATACTTACACGTTTCAGTGGAAAGGAAAGAAAGTAGTGCTCCTACCCAACAAAACTACCCCAAATCTGAACCCTAACAATCCAGAGACACCTTGCAACCCCACTGCCCCCACTTTCAACTCACCCTCACAGCCACATTTACCTTCTAAACCGACCCCACTCCTACTCACCATCTCTGGCCAAAATTTCCTCAATGAAACCAAACACTCCCACCAGCTTTTTTCCATTGTTGCCGTGGCTCAACCTAAACCTCACAACCTTGACACTCCACATCTTCCCCAATCCATCCAAAAACTCCTCTTAAAATTCAGATCTATAGCACCGCAAGATCTACCAGACCATCTACCCCATCTCCGAGACATTCAACACCAAATAGACCTAATCTCGGGAGCCTCTATCCCTAATCTCCCTCACTACAGAATGAACCCTAAGGAAGCACAAATTTTACAGGAGATTGTAGATGACTTGCTGCACAAACACCTAATCCGGGTGAGCCTCAGTCCTTGTGCAGTGCCGGCTTTACTAGTTCTCAAAAAAGATGGAAGTGCTCGAATGTGTGTGGACAGCAGAGCCATAAACAAAATAACAGTGAAATATAGCTTTCCAATCCCTCGGATTGAAGATATGCTTGATAAATTAGGGGATTCTCAACTTTTCACAAAATTGGACCTCCGAAGTGGTTACCACTAGATCCGAATCAAACCTGGTGACGAGTGAAAGACAGCATTCAAGACACAGGAAGGACTATATGAATGGCAAGTAATGCCATTTGGACTCTGTAATGCTCCAAGCATATTCATGAGGTTCATGAATGAGATTTTAAAGCCTTACACATGGAAGTTTGTGGTGGTATATTTTGATGACATTCTCATCAGTAAAACATAAAAGGACCATCTACAACATTTACAGCAAGTTTTTCACACATTGGAGAAGAATCAACTTTACTTAAATCTCAAGAAATGTGCTTTTATGAGTGAAGAATTATTATTTTTGGGATTTGTAATAAACAAAGAGGGCATCAAAACAGATCCAATGAAAATTCAAGCTATTCAAGAATGGAACACTCCAACATCGATAACTGAAGTCAGAAGCTTCCATGGGTTTGCTACATTCTACAGAAGATTTATAAGAGGATTCAACACCCTAACTGGTCCAATTATTGATTGTTTGAAGAAAGACAAGTTTGAATGGGGTCCTAAACAAGCTGCCAGTTTTGCTATCCTAAAACAGAGGCTCACAGAGGCGCCAGTTTTATCGCTGCCAAATTTTGAAAAAGTGTTTGAATTGGAAACCGATGCTTCCAAAACTGGAATTGGAGCGGTTTTGACTTAAGAAGGGAAACCTATTGAGTATTTTAGTGAGAAATTAAGTGAACCAAGACAGAAATGGACAACCTATGTCCAGGAATTGTATGCTTTTGTTCGAGCATTTAAACATTGGGAGCACTACCTAGTGGCTAAACAGTTTATCATTCACAGTGACCACAAGGCATTACAATACTTACAATCACAAAAGAGAATTGATGCTATGCATGCGCGTTGGATAGAGACTATACAAAAATTTCCCTATGTGTTCAAGCATAAATCTGGAGCCCTTAACAAAGTTGCTGATGCCCTAAGTAGGAAGGTGAATTTAATAACTACAATGCAAGCCAAGATGATCAGTTTTGACTCTATCAAAGATCACTACAAAGATGACAAGGATTTTGGACCTATTTGGCAGAAGCTGGTTCTACATGAACCCGTGGGTAACTACCATCTCCATGATGATTTTCTATTCAAAGGCCAACTGTTGTGTACTTCTGAGGGCTCCCTAAGGCTTCAAATCATTTCTAACCTACATGCTGTTGGACTTTCAGCTCACACTGGGAAGGATAAGACAATCTTGTTACTGGAAGAAAGATTTTATTGGCCACTCCTTAAAAGAGATGTGACCCAATTTGTTCAACGGTGTGGAATATGCTAGAGTGCTAAGGGTACTTCACAAAATATAGGTCTCTATAGTCCTTTGCCTATTCCTCAGAATATTTGGGAAGACATTTCTATGGACTTCATCCTAGGCTTACCCAAGACCCAAAGACAGTTTGACTCAATTCTGGTAGTTGTGGACATATTTTCAAAGATGGCTCATTTCTTACCTTGTAAGAAAGCCATTGATGCCACTTATGTAGCCTACCTATTCTTTAGAGAAATAGTCAGGCTACATGGCGTTCCCAAATCAATTACATCTAATAGGGATGTTAAGTTTATTGGTCACTTTTGGAGAAACCTTTGGCATTGCTTTGACACCACTTTACAGTTCTCCAGTGCCTACCATTCACAGACTGATGGCCAGACTGAAGTGGTCAATAGAACTCTTGGCAATATGTTACGGTGCCTTGCTGGAGACAAACCGAAACAATGGGATTCAGCCCTACCACAGGCTGAATTTGCCTACAACAGAATGACCAACCGGTCCACTGGTTTGTGTCCCTTTTCTATTGTTTATACTAAAGTTCCTAACCACATCACAGATATTTCAGCTAGTCCTAACAGGGTTAACAAACCAGCTTCCGATTTGGCAAAACAAATTGCTGCAATGCATCACCAGGTGACCACAAAGCTTGCAGACTCCAATGAGAAATACAAGTTTACAGCCGACCAACATCGAAGATTTAAAACCTTCAATGTTGGCAATCTGGTCATGGTGCATCTAAGGAAAGAAAGATTTCCAGTGGGTACTTACCACAAGCTGAAGGCAAAACGCATCGGTCCTTGCCGTATTACCCAGAAGATCTCTGATAATGCATACTCCATTGGCTTGCCTCCTGATTTGCACATCTCCCCGACGTACAACGTCTCTGACCTCACCGAATATTACCCGCCTGATGCAGCTCCGACTTCCTTTTCCTCGCTCGCGGCTGAGCTTTTGCCTGATGCAGCTCCGACTTCTTCTTCCTCGCTCGCGGTCGAGCTTTCAGCAACCGGAGGAGAATGATGAAGGATCTGCTTCCTTTTGATCCAGAAAGGTTGAACCTTTCTCTTCTCAGTTTCTCTCTGTGTGGACTCAATCCCTAATTTTCTAGATTTGGGGAAAAATGGCTCATGTGCGAATGGAATGAGAAGCATCTGCGTGTTCTGCGTTTTGTTTTATGTTATTTACTGTTTAGTCTTTATTTTCTTTCTTTGTTTAATTCCATTAAGTGCAACGGTGTCGTTGCTTTTAGTAATAGGACAAGGCTGTAATTTCAATTAAAGTGTAGCACGTGGCTGTCATTTAATGGTTAAATGAACAGTACAAAAAGTGGCTTTCTTCCTCTAGCTGGGGCAGAATACTTTTTACGCCATTGTTGCTGTATTTGAAGCTGGTTTTGCTTCTGTTATGAAATGAAATCTTCATTTTAGCTTTAAAATTAGCCAAATCTTCTTTAAAAATTAGCTTTGGTCTCATTGATTCGGACTTCCTACGTCACACACACACAGATATGGGAAAGTTCGTGGAGTTATTGGATGTAGGAGTGAGATTAGCAGTGAGGTTTCATTCCTATTGTCCACAAACAAGCCGCATGTACTACCACCCTCCTGCTGATTCATCAGCTGATAACAATCACAATCTTCATCTTTTTGGCGGCAATTCTGGCACCGGCGCCGGCGGGAACGTCGAGATCCAGATGAGCCGTTGCGGTCCTAACCCGGTTGTGGGTGTTGAGCCTGCAGATTTCATTCTTTACTCTGTTTGAAATATCAGAGAAACTATTTATACGAATATTTTTATATTTGTTTGTTGAGGGAGAGAGAGAGATAATATTGTTATTTTTTTATTCTCTTTGATTTAATTTTTATGAATAGGAAATTTTGATTGTTTCTATTCTAATACAATGGAGTTGATTCAGTTCTAAATCTAATCCCTTCTCATGGTGTTGCTGTGGATGTGATATTTCTATGCCAAAAAATAAAATATCAATTGGGATTTGTTTCTTATGTGTTATTATTAATATTATTATTTTGTGGTTAAATAATTTTTTTTTAATTTTTTGGAAGTAATGGATATACAATTAGGGTGAAAGATCACAACTTTATTTATATATAATTCTCAAAGAAAAAAATTTGTGTGGGACGGGTACCAGTTGACCTGTAACTGCTGGCCATGGCGTGAAAATTATGAAACCAGGACAAAATAAAATAAATAAATAAAAGATTAACACAATTTATTTTTTTTATTTATTTTTCTAGAAACAAATGTTTATCTTTCCAAAAAAAATAAAAAATCAATTTCAAATGCTTTAAAATTTTACTAGTGTAATTATTAATAGTTATTTAAAACTGCATAATATTAAATCTATTATAAATTGTGAGGGAAGTTTTATAATCAGGAGGTTCGAAGTTCTGATGTAGAACTGTAGTACCACAGATATTCGATTTCATTACCAAGACAAACCTACAATGAATCTGAGACAACTGCTAGCTGTATTCCTCCTTTATCATTGAAATTGCACTTCCCGATTTATTTATTTTTTGATTTTTTTTAATACTTTTCCAATCTTATAAAGCAAAGAATTTTCAGTCCACCACAATTAGAGACTGGAATAACTCACCTTGCAATTTGAGTTATACGATCAAATTCTTAAGTCCATGATTACATGCATGGTTTTAAAAATATAGGTTTTAAACTTGTTGGATTTTCAAAATCCTTAGAAAGTCGTTTTTGAGTCCACCAAACCAGTTGTTATTTCTCCGTTAAATGGGATTAGACTGAATTTGGAATAGTTTAATGGAACAAATGGATGCCTAATGTGCTCTATCAGTTTAGCTTCTCCATATTTAGCTGGGACGGTCTTGCTAAAAAACCTATGGTTTTAACTCCATAACTTTGAATAATATATATAAGCAGAAGTGCTATAAATTTCAACAGGTGGGATTTATAATTTTGATAAAAAAATTAAATACACCGCATCCAAATTGATTTCAATTGAAATTTCAAGTGAAAGCCACGTGACATGCACGAGCAAACTGACGTAGGCAGTCAATCGAAGAGAAGCAAAATTCAATCCAAAGCTAAGCTAAGATGATTCAAATCTGAAGCTTAGCAACTTTCATTCAAAGAAAAGAGCTCGCAAGCTCGGAATTACAGAAAAATGGCAAATCAACCGAGTGTCGATCCCAAGCTAGACGATGAGCAATTAAAGCTAAAAACAGAAAGATGCAAAACACTCTACCACGTGGTCCATTCAACACCTCTTCGAATCTTTTGCTATTAGAGGGCACGTGGGTTTGGTTACAACGAAAATCAAAACGCAACAGAAGAAACGACACCGTAACACTTAAATCTAATTACAAGTATTGAAACGACACCGTAGAACTTAGGAATGAATATAAAGATATTAACCAATAGAATTCAAACTTTGCCAACGGTCATGAAGTATTCGACCGTTGCTGGATGTTGAGTCGAGAAACAGTGGCACTGAGAGATCCTTCGTCACAAACGCAGCTGAAAGATGTGCCCACCTGTTTGCCGGATACAGCCTTACATATATAGAAAATGTTAAGAATTGGAAAAAGAGAAAGAGAGAGAAAAGAGACCTCCATTGGTGACTCTGTCGGCTTCTCGTAGAGCTTCTTCAGCTTCAAGTCGTGATTTGGCAACCACCCAGGGGACCCACAAAGAGGGTAGACAGCAGAAGATCAAGCTCCTATAGATCACGGCCATTGGAGAAGAGAGAAGACTAGTGCTATAAGGAAAATAAAAAACCAACCTGACTATCGTTTTTTATTCTGAATGGTATATTGAGAGAGAAAAAACCAGACTGAAAGCTTTCAACCTTTATACACGATGGGATATGGTGAAAAAAATAAAATAAAATGGACCCACTGTTACATTTTTTTTTAATTTTTTTATTTATTTGTAAAAATAAAATAAAATCAATTTAGTTTCTTTTTCAATATACCCAACTTTTTTACATGGGAATGATTCATGGTTCTACCAAAAATAAAAATGGGAGTGTTTCGTGTACAAACAAAATTAGAGCATTTGCAAGGATGTCAAAAATAAAAGAAAATGTACTAAACAAAACAAAATAAAACATACACACACAAAAATAATAATAATAAAAAGCAACAAAAAATTACCAATTACACATTAAACAAATTACTTCCCATCAAATATCTGATTTCTTAGTTTAAACAAACCCAAACAAACAACACGCAAAGCAATCAATCTATAATTTTAATCACAAATGATATAAAGTTTAGTTTTATAAGAATTAAAATTTTTATTTGTATATAAAGCATCTTCTTTTTAAGCTATCAAACCCGGAAGCTATATCACTTCAACTAATACCAAATTCATCTTCATCGTGTGAGGATATGGAGATTCTGAAAGATAGTCAAATTGTTCTGATGGTAAATCCAATTCTCTTGTCCTTACGGCTGTATCGAGCAAACAGGTGGGCACATCTTCCAGCTGCGTTTGCACGTGCATGTCACATGGCTTTCGTTTGAAATTTCAATTGTAATCAAGTTGGCTGCTGTGTGTTTAAACGATGTCGGAGATATTATAGACCCCACATGTTGGAGTTTATAACACTCCTGTATATGTAAGAACCATTTTTACTCATAAATAAATAAATATTTTTGTTATTGTTGTTATTGATTATTTAACTCCAAGAGAAATGAATATACAGAATGAGAGGTTGTATTTTGATAGCGGAACGCATCTAAATACACACTATAATACATTGCACGTCAAAGATGCTCCAAAATGGATATCCTGTGGCTCCAATAATTTCATTTTGTTTAATACAAACAATGTATAAAGGCTTCCAAACGAATATTTTGCAAAGATTTTTATTTTAGGAGTAACAATAATAATAATAATAAAAGTTATTAGCTCCTTGAATGGGCAAATTTGTATCACAACTTAAGTTTATGGATCACGGGCTATATAACAAAGGGACCATATGATAAATTAATATTTAATATTATAACAAAGAAAGTGTTAAACCTAGTTACTTGCCATGGAAGCAATAACCATGAGAGCTCGGGAATGGAAAGTCACAGAGCGAGAGAGAGAACTTGGGATTTATTAATTTGGAATTTATTGAGTACAATGCTTAACAACTTGCCTTATATAGCAATCATAATTAACAAACTGCCTATGACTAAGACAGCTTAACAAACTAACTAATAAAGCTAACACCTAGAGCTGATACGTCCTATGGAGGATTCTAATATACGGCAACAAAAAGTGCATATTGAAAAGGAATCGAAACCGCACACACAAGCAACAGAAGAACTTATTCAGATAGCATTGGCATGACTCATGAAGAAGTTATAAGCCCAAACTACAGAATCCCAGAATCTCAGTCAGCTAGCAATACTTCACTGATCGTCTCAAAGTGGTTTCCGGGCTAAGAAGAAATACATTGGTGTGAATATCTCTTTCCTGAAAGAAAATTTTCAAAATAATATATGCATTAGTAGCTGTTAGACTAACTGAAGGAAGAAATATAATTCAATTTACATGGAAAGGACTTCTTTTCGATCCCGCATATGGAATAACTTGGCAAGAATATGGAAGGGGGCTTTAAAGAAAACAAACAAACTTAAATAAGCATACTTCAATTCGGGCATGAGACTCGGGAACATGATAGCAAAATCTTATACATGTAAATTAACCGCTTGGTTTAAAAAGAGGTGAGTAATGGTGAAAGCTAACACTTACTTTGCACCTGCAAGTAGCACTTCTGCACTTTTCTCCAGGATATCCTGAACTCTTTGGCTTCCTTTTGGGGCAAGACCAACAAATTCTAGAACCTTGACCTGCATCACATGTAAGTCTTGGTAAACAAACCGCTTTCATTGTTGAGTAAAGAAATCAAGTATTATAATGTCTGAATGTTCACAATTCCTACCGTGTTTCTGGTGAAAAATCGCCCAATAGCTGTTACACGGAAATTAGTCAGAGAGAAGTGACTTGTGTCCAGAGTCAAGTACCAAGGCACAGGTGAGTCTGCCCCAAGATCTCTCTCCCATATGACCTTTTCATGACAAGGAAATCGGAAAATATCACTTGAGCTACATATATTGAATTCTTACACATTCATTTATGTGGATTAAGAAGAAAGAACAACTTTGCAACTAACCTCAAAACCTGCTTGTTTAAGAGCTTCAATGACTTTTCCTGTCAACCTGATGTCTACCAGACCGTCACCAATCTCAATTCCAGCCTGTTTCAATGGAACTTTTTAGACACTAATATATTCAAAATCCAATTACTAGGGATTAAAGGTAATATATATTGAAGGAACTTTCTGCGTTTCTACCATTTCTTACCTTAATTTTTTGATGTTCTAGGTTGTTAGGATCGAATGCATCAGTCATGCACCACTCATATGCGGCAAAACATTGACCTGGTTTTAATACTCTATAAATCTCTTTGTAGCATCCATACTATCCAATATGAAAATAACAAAAGTTTAAACCATCAGAAACCAACAGCATTAATATTAGAGTACCAACTCTCCTAGCCATGTAACATACCGCATCTGGTGCATGGCAGGTAGCTTCAATCGCATATACTGCATCATATGAATTGTCAGGAAATGGCAATTGCATAAAATCAGCCTGCATTGTGAAACAAGTATAAGGTTTGTAACCAAAAAATCATTTTCTTAAACATATAGGAGACTGACAGCTACTGCAGAAAAAAATAAAACAGATGAAAAAAGGGGGAATAAAGTGAAAGGTAAAGTAGTTGACAGAAAAAGGAGTCTACAAGGAAAAAAAAAAACTTCACATGTAATTCTACAAACCTTAACAAAGTTACACTTCTCGTCTACTCCTGCAACCCGGTTCAGTTCCTATGGAGCAGTTGGAGCTTGTAAGCAATGAAGAACTTTGAAAGATAAAGTTTCAAGTTTTATGCAAAGTCTTCAAAGAAATAATATTGGACTCCAAACCTTCATTTACTATATCAGGCATTGCTTATTGGAAAGTAATTATCTTATGAAATCATCTTTGGCTATTTTTAGCTAAGTGAAAAAAATTGTCAATTGTCACGTGTGTCATGATCCAGATTCTTTTAAGTATTGCATTGAGCTAAAGCTTAAGGAAAAAAAAATTCGCAACAAGTAGTTCACGTTTTCTGAAAATAACAAAAAGATTTAATAGCTGTCCGTGCTGCATTTGATTTTTCAAAGTTTATATATATATATATATATATAGAGAGAGAGAGAGAAAGAGAGAGAGTACCTTTCCCCTTGAAATCTGATATTCATTGTTGTTCAACCCTGTAACAAAAGTTGAGCTACAAACAACCACATAAAAATAATCATTTCAGAGCTCCAAAGTTTATCACAAAAATTTATTCAACACTAGATATTTGAATTGAAACTATTGATATAAATGATAAAACTACCATTATAAGAAATTAGTTATAAACTATATTACAAACTAATTGTTGCATTCTAGTTACACTGCTTCACCCCAGTTAGTGCCAACAGTTTGCAAAGCTATGTATTCTAGACCAAAACCAACTGCTTACTAATCAATATCATTATCATCGGATAGAACCCAGTTTAAAGTTCCACTGTCCATTTAGAAACAAAAGAAGTCAATCATGCTACACAGAATATCTATAAATTATTTTGTGTAAGAAACACACTGCACTGTAAATTTAGAGCAGGACTCTCATATGCCATTATGTATTTATAAAAAAACATAGCAGGGAAAAAAAATGGAGCCATTACAACTAAGAGATAGAAAAGGGTGTTCACCTGAAGCGAGATATTTCTCTTAGAGGACCTCCAATTCCACAACCCACATCCAACACCTAATATTGTTAACAAATGGCAAAAATATGTATCATATGCAAAATGATAGATGTCTCACTTTCTTTTTAGCATTGCTCTGCTGAAGAAAACAAACCTTCTGTCCAGGTTTCAGTCCAAGCTGTAAAGCAAGGAAGTGTTCATGCCGCTTGATGCTCTCTCGAAAAGTCTCACCTTTCCATCTGTGCAAATTCATAATCAGAGACTACATTAATCATGGTGTTTGAAAAAAAAAAAAAAAAGAAAAATTGACCAACAAAAGTAAAAAATGTACCTATGTGCAAAATGGAACGATTCTCCCCAGCCAAACTCATAGAAACTGGTTACAAGATCATAATATTTATTAACCTGAAATCAACAAGAGCATAAAATGTAATTAGCCAACTCTCCCCATCTTGACAAAAGATCATCAAGGTATAGGTGAAAAGGAGATACTTATGATAGTTGATCTTGCCAATTTACACAAAAGTAAGTAATCAGTCTATTGGAATAAGCAATATAGTTGCTAGCCTAACATTATTACATGCAGCTTGGTTGTTTCCTTGCCCTATTAACCAGATAACTCTATAAGATCATAAAGGAAAACTCAAAACTAAATGGATGAGCATGAACAAGTCCAAAAATATTTTTGTCCCACTCAATATAACAAGAATAGTATCAAGTAGTAGCTTGAACAACATGAACACGAAGCACCAACCTCCTGGAGATCAAATATACAATAGAATGGAAGATACATATCAGTAAGACATAAAAATACAAGGTGGCAACACGCTTAACAAGACAACTCTTAGAATCCCAATTTAAATTACACAGCTGCAAATGGGGGAAATCAGATCTTTAAGTAAAAACTACAAGAATATGAAGATGCAGATTATTAGCAAGTAATTCTCACATAAGGCATTCTTAAAATAGAAGGCTAAGTAAAGGGCTTCCCTTACCATATCAGAATAGTTAGCTTTTCTTTCTTCCTCTTCACCTCCATAAACTTCATGATAATTCTCATACCTGAACCATCATTCATCATTACCAAAATTTCAGTTAAACAAGCACAAGTGACAAAACTTTACTCAAAACTCAAACTACATCCAGGAAGATTTTCTTAAAATTGTACATACCATGGTGTTAGCATAGAAAGTTTAACAAATTGTCAATATGAATAAAACAGTTCATGAAATTGTCGACACTAAAATTCTAGTCTTTGTGGTGTTATCTAGCATACATACACATTCACACTTAGAGAACTGGGAGATCTCTAAATTATAGATTTCCACTAAAAAGACGTGATATACTAGTTTTTCTCAGACTTCTCAGCTACTAAGCTCGCTTTTCAAGTCTTAACATCCAGTAAGCAGATACAGAGAGCATCGTGACACCCTCTATATTTCTATATTGATTAGTCCATTATTCAATGATAACATGCAATGGTCCAAGCAATTGTACGAATTTATATCGTATAGGACAAAAAGCAAAGATCATTTCTTTGCTTCTTAACCAAAAAAAGATCATTTCTTTGCTTGCTTGGTGAACTCAGTCAGATAAAGTTCTTTTTTAAACAGAAAAGAAAAGAAAATAAATAAAAGGTAAGGAAAGGAAAAATGAACTTAATTAAACTTCTTTATGGTTGAAAGTCAATTGTTTTATGTATTAAAAAAAAAAACTTCAAAGAAAAAAGCATTATTATGTTTCGTCTACTGGATCAGCAAGTGCCCACCAAAGAATAGAATAGGAAATAAATATCTCAAATACCACTAAGCATTCGAAGTAGGGATAAAATTGCCAATTCCAAGCCTTTTCAGTGCCCAGCAGTCCGACTGGAAGTATGTTTTTTCAGACACAAGCTTTCATTCTTTTTTCTCTAATAACTATTTTTCGTAGTCAAACAAGGACCATAGACCTCATTCAGTCACTACAAGTCTACAATTACACCTTGCAAAACCAACAAAAGCCATCCTCAAGATGAGCTCTACTCATCTCGCCAGCACCACAAGCTGCCTGGAACCCACATCAGANTGCTCATTTTGTATGGGCTTTTTATTTAATGTTTCTATTCAGCGGGCGGGCGTGTAGTGAAAAAGAAATACGTATTTTTATTAAATTATAAAGTCAATTTTACGAAGATACAAAAAATATAAATTTACATTTTTATTGCTATTACGTATTACATTTTTATCTATAGAGCAAGGATAAAAAAACTCACCCAAAATAGTATTTTGTTTTTAAGATAAACTAATGATTCGTTATTATAACAGATAGCAATTGACATGCATATTTTTATTTTCCAATGAATTTACATCTTTCATTAATGAAATTTTTTTGACGTAGCAAGTACTAGCTCTGATTACCAAAAATAGTTGTTAGGCAAAAAAGAATAAAAACTCGTGTCTGAAAAAACATACTTCTAGTCAGACTACTAGGCACCGAGAAGGCTTGGAATTGGCAATTTTATCCCTATTTGTTTTCTATTATATTCTTTGGTTGGCACTTTTTTTTTATAATTCTTTGGTTGGCACTTGCTGATCCAGTAGACGAAACATAAAAATGCCTTTTTCTTTGAAGTTTTTTTTTTAATACATAAAACAATTGACTTGTGTCTACAAAGAGATGAAGACTAAAGCTGTTATAATAAAAAATAATAAAAACTTGTGCTTTAATTTACTTAAGTCAAAATTAACATTTTAGTGAGAGAGAGAGAGAGAGAGCTTCCCAACATCCTATCGAGAAAGAGACGAAGACTAAAGCTGTTTTTAGAGAAACATATTGCTTTGTACCAAAAGCTTCCCAATATTCTCTCATTTTTTAAAATGGGGAAAAAAAAAAAGCTTAGCTTGAGAAAGTCAGGGAGAGAAACACCACGATTCATAAATGAATCTAACTTTTATTTTTTTTTCTAGAGAGAGAAAATAGTAAAGCGAAAAAAGAGAGAATCAATTACTTTTTGACGGCGGAGAAAACATCGCTTTTGTGGATCTTTCCACCGACCCCCGATGCGAGATCAAACGCTCCGGCTTTCGACATCTCTTTCGTAAAACTCCAACTGCAACAAATTTTTCACTCCGATCTAATAAAAAAATATCCCAAAAAAAAAACACAAAAAGTAAATTAAAAGCAGTCAGAATTGGTGTTTCTGAAAATAAGGAAAGAAAAAAAAATAAAAAATAAAACATGTTTCCGAATTTTCTCCCGCAAACATTCAATTAAAGCACTGCCGGCGAGATGATCAAGAAACAGTTTAAGGGAAAACAGAAAAAGACGCGATTTTGCAGAAACAGAGAGAAGTGAGAAAGAGTGTTACAGTGGAAAAAAAAAAAAGAGTTTAGATCTTTTTTCCTTTTTTGGTAAAGTCTTTAGTTATGGTTCGAACAAGCGTATCCAAAGTTTCCTTATATAGAAAAGAAGAGCCGAAGACAAGTACACAAAATGAAGCTTATCCAAAGCTTTCTTATATAGAAGAGGAGAGCCGAGGACACCCACAGCCTATCTTTCTCCTATCCAAATTAAAAGCTTAAATTAATCAACACGCGGAAAATGAATTGAATAAATAATGTCAGTGTAGAGTCACATTAAGGAAATAACGACAAAAAAAAGCTTAAATTACATCTACACGCGGAAAATGAATTGAATATATAATGTCAGTGTAGAGTGACATAAAGGATATAATGACAAAAAAAGCTTAAATTACATCCACCGCGGAAAATGAATTGAATATATAATGTCAGTGTAGAGTCACATAAAAGGAAATAATGACCAGCACTGAACCAGTTAAATTTTTACGCAAATTTTGATATTTCCATTTAAGTATTTTTATTTTACTGTTAAAAAGAAAGATTTTGCAGTGATATAAACTTTATAATAAATTTTTACTGAATTAAAAAAAATCTGAAATTGATCTAGTCACTGAATAATTTTTTAAATTATAAGTCCGGATATATATATATATTTATTTTTTAAATAATAATAATAATGACAAAAAAAAGCTTAAATTACATCCACGCGCGGAAAATAAACGAAACAGATAATGTTACTGTAGAGTCACATAATGACAAAAACTACTGTAGAGTCACGTGCTGTTCTTGAGAAAAGGTCCAAATAAAGTATATACTAGAGTAATAGTAAAAAGAGACCTTTGACCATTTTTTGGGAATCTAAAATTAAGGGCAACTTTTTTGTTGGTGAAAAAATAAATAATAATGAAGGTGTCGCTAATTGCGGTCCACTGTATTCAAATCAAATTGACCCATTAATAATCACCAAAAAAATAATAATTTAAAAATGACCCATTAAAATATGATTTTTGCCAAACTTTTTTAAGAGGAAAAATATATAATAATAAAATTAATTATGCAAGCTACGTATTAAAATTTGATGCTGTGCTTTCGGTCACCGCCGTGAACTTGATCGTCGTTTGGCAGAGCAATTCCTTAGGAAAGGGAGGGACTTTCATTTTAAAAGGGAAGTGAATATTAAGTATGGAGATAAAAAGATGGTATTCTTTTTGCTGGTTTTATATATGACATATGCCTCGATCTGATAGTGAGTCAGAAACAGTGTTTTGTATTATTAATAGCAATGCCTAATTGTGTACTTAAGAACCTAAACACATAATATTGTTTAATCATATTAATTTATTCTTTACGATACCTATTTTTTTACTTGAGTAATGGCATACCGTATAAGAAGATCAGCTCATGACTTTAAAGTTAATGAATTTTGATAACTTGAAATGGGTTTGATTGAAATAATCTGGAAATCTCATTCAGCTAGAGATGGACAATGATAACGATTTCATCTTTTGTCAGCAAGTTTGATATGTATAATCTATTCAGAAATTTGTACATTTATGATCTGCTCATTGTTTAAATATATCAGTTTCTTGAACCACGATCAGTTACCTCTTCCAATTTCTGAAGTGCATGAGCAACCCTTCCAATCTCTTACCGGTTCACAAAGAAGACAAAGAAGACTTCTTTCTCTACTCGGTGCTGATTCTCAATCTCACTTGGAAAATCAGAAATGATTTTGTTCACAACAACAAAATTTTCAATTTGGATGAAAGTGTGGCTGCTCTGAACTCCAGTTTCTTTGAATACAAAGCTAGTCCATTGGTGATCCCTCCAACGGTTCATCAAAGTCAACATTCCTGGACACCCCCTCCCCAGAACTACATCAAAATTAACAGTGATGCTGCTGTAAAAAATGGTGTGGTTCATCTAAGCTTGGTTGCTAGGAATCATAGAGGTGAAGTGATTAAAATTCAGCTTCACAAGTTAACTATGGATATTCCGGAAGCTGCTGAAGCTCTTGCAATTTTAAAAGCTACCAACCTTGCCATCAGAGAGGGCTGGAATTTTATTATTTTTGAAAGTGATGCAAAATTGGTGATCCAAGCTTTGAACAATATTTCAAAATTTCCCCCCCACTGGGCTGCTCTTGGCTATATCACATGCATCATTTCTTTGTCTTCTTCTTTTACTTCTGTTAAGTTTGTTTGGATCCCTAGAATTTGTAATAGGCTTGCTAATTGGGTGGCAAAATGGGGAAACCAAAACTCTGTTTCTGGTACTTTCTCCCCATCTGATTTGCCCCCTCCTTTTGTAAGAATTTGGAACCAAGATACTAGTCTCAGTACTAGCTCTCGGTTCTTTTAACAGTTTTTTGACTGTTTGCCCTTTTGGTTAATACAACTCCCCCTTTTAAGCAAAAAAAAAAAAAAAAGTTTTAGTCCATGGCAAATATCTTGATTTCCAAATATCTTGATTTCATTTAAATTCAATATTTATTTTGACATATTTAGGTTAGCTCACCCGTTGACCAAGATGGTCTTGAGACAAAGAAGCTTGCAGTCCTTAGCAAATATCTTGTTTTCATTTAAATTCAATATTTAAATTGATATATTTAGGTTAGCTCACTCGTTGACCAAGATGGTCTTGAGACAAAGAAGCTTGCAGCAGATATAGACAGTATTAGCATAAAAGATGAGCTACCAAGCGGGACTGATAGTGATAAGAACAGTGGTGATAAGTGGAAAGGTACTTTGCCAAATGGTGCCACCTCCAAAAGGCAGGAATCAGTTGGTTCTTTGTCTTTCAATGTTATTGATACCTCATCTTCAAAACAATATTCAAAGGAATGTGTGAAACGTCGACCGTTAGAAAATGTAAGACAACAAGCTTTAAAGCCTGGACCTCGTGCTAAGGTTCCTTTTGAGAAGGGTTACAGCCAAATGGACTGGCTAAAGCTTACTCGAACACATCCCAGGTATTTAGTGAACAATGGTTCTTGAATTGCATTGCAGTTCTAAACTTCTAATATTAAATTTGTTTCTTTGGTTTTTTATTGGGATTTTTGTTCTTCTATTAGTGCTCCTTATGTCACCTTGACAGAATGCTTCGCATAGAATTTTTTATCTCTACTAGCAAGGTTAAGATTATCCTCTAGATGTTATACTAATTTCATATTCCTTATTGTAAAGTATTTGCATCTTTACGTTTGCCTCAATATGTTAATAGGTATAACAGAAGGGGCTCGTAGTTATGCCCAAAAGGAAGAAAAACAGAACGAAGGGCCATATGTTTCCGCATAAGGGTTTATTGAGACTATTCTAGTCAAGGGTACAGTATGATAGGCAACTAAGAAACATGCACAGACCCCCTAATATCGTAGTAGGAGGATTTCTCTCTCTTAAGAATTACTCATAGATCTAGTATACCTTTATTTTGGACTTTTTATAGATCTAGTCTCTGTAGCTATGTAAATGCGAATTAAATTAATGCATTAATACTGATTAAAGTTGAGTTGATTGGTTATGATTTGGATTTTATGAGTCTGAGGAAAATTTTGAATTTTTGTTCATATTGTTTATGAGTAATTCGATGTTAGTTCTTAATAGCTTTCTTAATTTATAAATTGCAGTTGATCAGGACTAAATGGACAATCAAATAAGAAGCTTATATCTTTGAATGAAGTTAAACAACATCAATATGAAGGTTCAATGTGGACTGTTCTAAAAGGATGCGCGTACAATTTGTATCCATACATGAGATTTCACCCTGAGGGTATGGAGAATATTTGCTTCTGTTTAATTTTGTAATAGTTATGTACATATCGCTAATGTGCTTACAAATCCACTTCCTTTAATTGTTAAGTTCATTTCTTTTGGGTTTTATTTATTTATTTTTCGCTTTCAGGTTTTGACATACCAAAAAAGGCTGTGGAGAAGGATGTACATTTTTATTCAGAATCCTTTTTTCTAATCTAGTCTTTCCTTGACACCAATCTAATCTAAATCTAACGGACATAGTACTCTTTCACTTTTTTACTCATGGAACACTTTTCTTGAAAATTTAGCTTTGGTATTAGCTCAGATCTCAACTTCTTTATTGACCTTGGTTTTCTATTGTTTTCCATTGGGAATGGCCATTAAGTCATTGTTTTGCTTTTTCTGTTCTTCCTCTCGAGTCTTATTAAAAGAATTGCTCTAACCTTTTGGAATCCTTAATGTTTTAGATAACTACCATGTTGCCATCCCTATCTAATATTCCTCTCCTCCAACCCAGCACACATACAGCTCATTCCGTTACCCTTCAGCCCCTCCCACTCGGCCCACACCAATTTTTCTTTCTTTCTTTCTATGTTCTTTCTCTTTCTC
The DNA here is from genome assembly GCA_003254975.1 of Ochetophila trinervis. Classification (NCBI taxonomy): domain Eukaryota; kingdom Viridiplantae; phylum Streptophyta; class Magnoliopsida; order Rosales; family Rhamnaceae; genus Ochetophila; species Ochetophila trinervis. The sequence continues at coordinate 6,020 of QANX01001055.1, read as the reverse complement.
TTCTTTTTTCTTTTTCATTTCTTTCTTTCTTTCTCTCTTTATTAGTAAGCTCTCTCTTTCATTTTTCCTTTTTTTTTTCTTTATTTAAACCCATTCATCTAAATAAAAATATTTTCATTTCTTCTTTTTTTTCATTTTATTTTACCTATTAATCATTTTCCACAATTTTTGAAGTTTGATTTGTTTTTTTTTAATACTTTTTCAATCTTATAAAGAAAAGAATTTTCAGTCCACCACAGTTAGAGTTATATGATCAAATTCTTAAGTCCATGATTACATGCATGGTTTTAAAAATATACGTTTTAAACTTGTTGGATTTTCAAAAACCTTAGAAAGTCGTTTTTGAGTCCACCAAACCAGTTGTTATTTCTCTGTTAAATGGGATTAGACTGAATTTGGAATAGTTTAATGGAAGAACGGATGCCTATTGTGCTCTATCAGTTTAACTTTTCCATATTTAGCTGGGACGGTCTTGCTAAGAAACTATATGGATTTAACTCCATAACTTTGAATAATATATGTAAGAATCATTTTTACTCGAAAATAAATAAATAAACAAATATTTTTGTTGTTGTTGTTATTGATTATTTAACTCCAAGAGAAATGAATATACAGAATGTGAGGTAGTATTTTGATAGCGGAACGCATCTAAATACACACTATAATACATTGCACGTCAAAGATGCTCCAAAATGGATATCCTGTGGCTCCAATAATTTCATTTTGTTTATTACAACCAATGTATAAAGACTTCCAAACGAATATTTTGCAAAGATTTTTATTTTAAAAGTAATAATAATAATAATAATAATAATAATAATAATAAAAGTTATTAGTTCCTTGAATGGGCAAATTTGTATCACAACTTAAGTTTTAGCATGACGGGCTATAACAAAGGGACCATATAATAAATTAATATTTAATATAATAAAAAAGAAAGTGTTAAACCTAGTTACTTGCCATGGAAGCAATAACCATGAAAGCTCGCCAAAGAGAGAGAGAGAGAGAGAGAGAAAACTTGGGTTTTATTAATTTGGAATTTATTGAGTACAATGCTTAACAACTTGCCTTATATAGCAATCACAGTTAACTAACTGCCTATGACTAAGACAGCTTAACAAACTAACTGATAAAGATAACAACTAGGACAAGTGTCATTAGCTGATACGTCCTCTGGAGGATTCTAATTTACGGCAACAAAAAGTGCATATTGAAAAGGAATCGAAACCAAACACACAAGCAACATACGAACTTATTCAGATAGCATAGTCATGACTCATGAAGAAGCTATAAGCCCAAACTACAGAATCCCAGAATCTCAGTCAGCTAGCAATACTTCACTGATCGTCTCAAAGTGGTTTCCGGGCCACGAAGAAATACATTGGTGTAAATATCCCTTTCCTGAAAGAAAATTTTCAAAACAATATATGCTTTAGTAGCTGTTAGACTAACTGAAGGAAGAAATATAATTCAATTTACATGGAAAGGACTTCTTTTCGATCCCGCATATCGAATAACTTGGCAAGATTATGGAAGGGAGCTTTAAAGAGCACAAACAAACTTAAATGAGCATACTTCAATTCGGGCATGAGACTCGGGAACATGATAGCAAAATCTTATACATGTAAATTAACCGTCTTGGTTTAAAAAGAGGTGAGTAATGGTGAAAGCTAACACTTACTTTGCACCTGCAAGTAGCACTTCTGCACTTTTCTCCAGGATATCTTGAACTCTTTGGCTTCCTTTCGGGGCAAGACCAACAAATTCTAGAACCTTGACCTGCATCACATGTAAGACTTGGTAAACAAACCGCTTTCATTTGTTTAACTTTCATTGTTGAGTAAAGAAATCAAGTATTATAATGTCTGAATGTTCACAATTCCTCCAAAGAACTTGTTTTTTCAAAATCTTTAAGGGAGAAATAAAAACTACCAATCTGTATCTATCAAATCTTACCATGTTTCTGGTAAAAAATCGCCCAACAGATGTTACACGGAAATTAGTCAGAGAGAAGTGACTTGTGTCCAGAGTCAAGTACCAAGGCACAGGTGAGTCTGCCCCAAGATCTTTCTCCCATACGACCTTTTCATGACAAGGAAATCGGAAAATATCACTTGAGCTACATATATAGAATTCTTACACATTCATTTATGTGGATTAAGAAGAAAGAACAACTTTGCAACTAACCTCAAAACCTGCTTGTCTAAGAGCTTCAAGGACTTTTCCTGTCAACCTGATGTCTACCAGACCGTCACCAATCTCAATTCCAGCCTGTTTCAATGGAACTTTTTAGACACTTTTACATTCAAAATCCAATTACAAGGGATTAAAGGTAACATATATTGAAGGAACTTTCTGCGTTTCTACCATTTCTTACCTTAATTTTTTGATGTTCTTGGTTGTTTGGATCGAATGCGTCAGTCATGCACCACTCATATGCGGCGAAACATTGGCCTGGTTTTAATACTCTATAAATCTCTTTGTAGCATCCGTACTATCCAATATGAAAATAACAAAAGTTTAAACCATCAGAAACCAACAGCATTAATATTAGAGTACCAACTCTCCTAGCCATGTAACATACCGCATCTGGTGCATGGCAGGTAGCTTCAATTGCATATACTGCATCATATGAATTGTCAGGAAATGGCAATTTCATAAAATCAGCCTGCATTGTGAAACAAGCATAAGGTTTGTAACCACAAAACCGTTTTCTTAAACATATAAGAAATACTGACAGCTATTGCAGAAAAAAATAAAACAGATGAAAAAGGGGGGAAAAAATAAAAGGAAAGGTGAAGTAGCTGACAGAAAAAGGAGTCTACAAGCAAGTAAAAAAGAAAAAAAGAACTTCGCATGTAATTCTACAAACCTTAACAAAGTTACACATCTCGTCCACTCCTGCAACCAGGTTCAGTTCCTATGGAGCAGTAAGAGCTAGTAAGCAATGAAGAACTTAGAAAGATAAAGTTTCAAGTTTTATGCAAAGTCTTCAAAGAAATATTATTGGACTCCAAACCTTCATTTACTATATCAGACAATGCTTATTGCAGAGTCTTCAAAGAAATAATATTGGACTCCAAGCCTTCATTTACTATATCAGGCATTGCTTATTGGAAAGTAATTACCTTATGAAATCATCTTTGGCTATTTTTAGCTAAGTGAAAAAAATTGTCAATTGTCACGAGTGTCATGATCCAGATTCTTATAAGTAAGTATTTCATTGAGCTAAAGCTTAGCAACAAGAAATTCGCAATAAGTAGTTCACGTTTTCTCACAATAAAACCAAAAGACAATAACAAAAAGATTTTATAGCTGTCCAGGCTGCATTTGATTTTTCAAAGTTTATATATATATATATATAGAGAGAAAGAGAGAGAGTACCTTTCCCCTTGAAATCTGATATTCATTGTTGTTCAACCCTGTAACAAAAGTTGAGCTACAAACAACCACATAAAAATAATCATTTCAGAGCTCCAAAGTTTATCACAAAAATTTATTCAACACTAGATATTTGAATTGAAACTATTGATATAAATGATAAAACTACCATTATAAGAAATTAGTTATAAACTATATTACAAACTAATTGTTGCATTCTAGTTACACTGCTTCACCCCAGTTAGTGCCAACAGTTTGCAAAGCTATGTATTCTAGACCAAAACCAACTGCTTACTAATCAATATCATTATCATCGGATAGAACCCAGTTTAAAGTTCCACTGTCCATTTAGAAACAAAAGAAGTCAATCATGCTACACAGAATATCTATAAATTATTTTGTGTAAGAAACACACTGCACTGTAAATTTAGAGCAGGACTCTCATATGCCATTATGTATTTATAAAAAAACATAGCAGGGAAAAAAAATGGAGCCATTACAACTAAGAGATAGAAAAGGGTGTTCACCTGAAGCGAGATATTTCTCTTAGAGGACCTCCAATTCCACAACCCACATCCAACACCTAATTATGTTAACAAATGGCAAAAGTATGTATCATATGCAAAATGATAGATGTGTCACTTTCTTTTAGCATTGCTCTGCTGAAGAAAACAAACCTTGTGTCCAGGTTTCAGTCCAAGCTGTAAAGCAAGGAAGTGTTCATGCCGCCTGATGCTCTCTCGAAGAGTCTCACCTTTCCATCTGTGCAAATTCATAATCAGAGACTACGTTAATCATGGTGTGTGAAAAATCAAAAAGAAAAAATTGACCAAGAAAAGCAGAAAACGTACCTATGTGCAAAATGGAACGATTCTCCCCAGCCAAACTCATAGAAACTGGTTACAAGATCATAATATTTATTAACCTGAAATCAACAAGAGCATAAAATGTAATTAGCCAACTCTCCCCATCTTGACAAAAGATCATCAAGGTATAGGTTAAAAGGAGATACTTATGATAAACAAAGGAACACACAGAGTTGATCTTGCTAATTTACACAAAAGTAAGTAATCAGTCTATTGAAATAAGCAATATAGCTGCTAGCCTAACATTATTACATGCAGCTTGGTTGTTTCCTTGTCCTATTAACCAGACAACTCTATAAGATCATAAAGGAAAACTCAAAACTAAATGGATGAGCATGAACAAGTCCAAAAATATTTTTGTCCCACTCAATATAACAAGACTAGTATCAAGTAGTAGCTTGAACAACATGAATCACGAAGCACCAACCTCCTCGAGATCAAATATACAATAGATTGGAAGATACATATCAGTAAGACAGAAAAATACAAGGTGGCAACACACTTAACAAGACAAGTCTTAGAATCCCAATTTAAATTACACAGCTGCAAATGGGGGAAATCAGATCTTTAAGTAAAAACTACAAGAATATGAAGATGCAGATTATTAGCAAGTAATTCTCACATAAGGCATTCTTAAAATAGAAGGCTAAGTAAAGGGCTTCCCTTACCATATCAGTATAGTTAGCTTTTCTCTCTTCCTCTTCACCTCCATAAACTTCATGATAATTCTCATACCTGAACCATCATTCATCAATTAAAGCATTGCCAAAATTTTAGTTAAACCAGCACAAGTGTCAAAACTTGACTCAAAACTCAAACTACATCCAGGAAGCTTTTCTTAAAATTGTACATACCATGGTGTTAGCATAGAAAGTTTAACAAATTGTCAATATGAATAAAACAGTTCATGAAATTGTCGACACTAAAATTCAAGTCTTTGTGGTGTTATCTAGCATACATACACATTCACACTTAGAGAACTGGGAGATCTCTAAATTATAGATTTCCACTAAAAAGTCGTGATATACTAGTTTTTCTCAGACTTCTCAGCTACTAAGCTCGCTTTTCAAGTCTTAACATCCAGTAAGCAGATACATTAGTCCAATATTCAATGATAATATGCAATGGTCAAAGCAATTGTACGAATTTATATCATATAGGATAACAAGCAAAGATCATTTCTTTGCTTCTTAACCAAAAAAAAGATCATTTCTTTGCTTGCCTGGTGAACTCAGTCAGATAAAGTTCTTTTCTAAACAGAAAAAAAAAAAAAAAATACTTTATGCTTGAAAGTCAATTGTTTTATGTATTAAAAAAAAAAAACTTCAAAGAAAAAAGCATTATTATGTTTCGTCTACTGGATCAACAAGTGCCAACCAAAGAATAGAATAGAAAATATCTCAACTGCCACTAAGCATTCGAATTAGAGATAAAATTGCCAATTCCAAGCCTTATCGGTGCCCAGTAGTCTGACTAGAAGTATGTTTTTTCAGACACAAGTTTTTATTCTTTTTTCCCTAATAACTATTTTTGTTTGATAAAACTCCTAAATATAAAAATAAAAAATAAAAAAAGTTGCAATACCAGACTTCTATCTAGAACAAGAAATTGATTATTGCACCTTTATGTTCAAAAACTCAGTATATACTAATACCAAAGTCTGAACTTCGACAACAGCTTGATCAGTTTGAGCTGTTTTACCAAGAAGGTCTACAGTTCGAGTCCGTATAGCCCTATCACTATAATATATTAATTAATTAATAATTAATTAAT
>QANX01001054.1:45666-62574 GCA_003254975.1 Ochetophila trinervis | reverse complement strand
TTTAAACTTTTGAATTCTTTTTTACATCAATAGAAAAAGTATGATATAAGACTTTAAAAAAATAAAATAAAAATCAAATTAAGATGGTGAATTAGCTATAATGTAGCAATTCTTAAACATATGGTTTAAAGTGAGTATAGGAGGAAACATCGTGATTAGTGTAATATCTCTCGTATCAGTCACATCATGTTTATTTGTATATAGCTAATTGTTTATATTTGATATAGAATTATTTTCATATATCTTGATTACAGGATCTAGATTAGGACCTATGTATTATTTATATGTTGACACTTTTCAATACAATTTATAAAAGGAGAATTATTTCTTTTGTTCTTGGTTTTTATGGTATTAGAGCATGTTCTGTGACTTTTTTTTTTTCTTCTATTTTTCCAACATGGATGAAGAAGCTGTATCGGGAGTTAAGAGGAATTTGGCATCTGTTGCGATTACATCTCATGCAAACGCAAGCGATCTCAAATCACCTTACTACTTGCATCCTTTTGATCACCCAGGACTCATATTTGTTACACATCCACTCAATGAAAATGGCGAAAACTAGTTTACATGGCGTAAAACCATGATGAACGCACTTGCAGGCAAAAATAAGGCAGGTTTCATAGATGGTTCAATCATTAAGCCGGATGTTGAATCTCTGGATTTCCAGTCATGGGCTCAATGCAATGCAATGCAATTGTCTTGTCATTGGCTCACGAATGCTCATGGCAAAGATTTACAAGCTAGTGCAGCTCACGCCGATACCTCCAAAGAAGTTTGGCTGGATTTTGAAGAACTATTTACTCAAGGACTTGCTCTTCGAGTGTATGATTTGAAGCGGACCATTGCCCTTTTGCAACAAGAGAAAGCACCCGTCTCTGCATATTATGGGAGATTGAAAACTGTTTGGTAAGAACTACAAGCTCTTCATCCTACTCTAGTTTGTTCATGTGGCTGTAAGTGTGGGGCAGCAAAGAGAATGCAGGAGATGCGTGAACAAGAAAAGGTTTATGATTTTCTCATAGGCTTGGATGACTCTTTTGCAACAGTAAAGTCTCAAGTACTAAGCATTGATCCATTACCAACATTGGGCCGAGCTTATGCAGTCACAACCCAAGAAGAAAAACAAAAGGTTATCACATCCTCTCGTGCTCTAGTATTGAGGCAACGACTTTGCTGGCAAGAGGTGAAATCGCGAAAGCACGACCCGATAGCTCAGACAAGGATGGCGATCAGTGGCGTTGCAGCTTCTGCAAAAAGGCAAACCATGTTCACGAAAACTGTTTTGCATTGAATGGCTACCCCAAAAATTGGCAGAAAAGGTCTCGAGGAGGATCATCAAGAGGCAGAGGCGGCAACCGTGGTGGTCGACGCTCCCCAGGTTCTGTTTTTGGTTCATTCGCCGGTGTCGTTGATACGAATGCATCGACACGTCCTTTGCTCACACCCAAGCAACATGAGCAGTTCATGGCATTACTCGATACTTTTGATTCGAAACCACCATCGGCAAATTTGGTGAATAATGTCTCTGGTAAGAATGAACAGTCTTGGGTAATTGACACAGGGGCAACAGATCACATATCATGTGATATTGAAAATTTATCATATTCTATTTTGAATCCAAAAATCTCGCCTATCCAAATACCCAATGGTGATACTGTGCCTGTTCAAGCTGTTGGTACTGTTGTTTTGAGCAAACAACTAGTCTTGAAAAATTTTCTTGGTGTACACGGCTTTTGTTTTAATTTGCTATCAGTAAAGCAAGTTATGTAAAGATTTAAATTGTGCACTAATTTGTTGGTCCGATTGGAATGGCTAGAGTGCGAGACGGGTTGTACTATTTGGAGACGAGAGAGGTGGGCAAAGCATTGGCTGCTATTGGTTCAAGCACATATGGTTTATGGCATTGAAGACTTGGACACTTACCAATGGATCAGCTTTCTCTTGTCCCAAAGATATTTCTTGCTAAGAATAAATTGCATGATGGTTTTTGTGATGCTTGTTGTAAAGCTAAACATATCCGACTGCCCTTTCCCATTCATACCAATAAATCTATGCACATTTTTTATTTGCTTCACTATGACATTTGGGGACCTTATAATACTGCTTTCACATCTAATGCACGCTATTTTTTGACCTTGGTGGATGATTACAGTAAAACTACTTGGATTTTTCTCAAGAAATTTAAATCTGAAGTCCGAAAATATTTAATGGTCTTGAATTTAGTCACAGAGACCTCTTGGCACATTATATTGAACATGGCATGGATAAACAATCTAGCTGCACCGATACACCACAACAAAATGGGGTTGTGGAACCTAAACATCAACATTTGTTGGAGGTTGCTAAGGCACTTCGGTTTCAAGCAAACCTTCCTCTCAAATTTTGGGGCGAATGTGTACTCACTGCAACATATTTGATTAATCGGACGCCGCTTTCTGTTTTGGAAAACAAGACTCCATATGAAATGCTATTCAACAAGGTACCTAGCTATGATCATTTACGTACTTTTGGATGTTTATGTTATGCCCATGTTCACCGCAAGCCACGAGATAAATTTGCACCACGATCACAACCTGGTATTTTTGTTGGATATCCACATGGCCAAAAGGGATACAAAGTGCTTGATATAGAAAATGGGAGATTTATGTGTCTGGGGATGTTCGTTTTTTTAAAGACATTTTTCCATTTTCCTCACCACATAGTCTAGATCAAGTGACTTACCAATCAGTCCAACAAATACCTATGTTCATGTTCCCCAAGAAGAACGGACTGAGCTATCCAACCCACTACCTGTACCACCTAATCTGCAGGAGGCTTCAAACCTTGGGTCTTCTCAACCACAATCTGTAGATACATGCACAAGCTCGTCTCCACCTCATGACCATGGGCAAACTGAGCCAACTACTTCTGATATAGTCACACTTCCCGTGCATGATTTGGGCACACAAAACAGTGGTTCTAAGCACAAATTTAGTGGATTTGAAGCTTCATAATTAATTCCTAGTGGGGAACATGACACTTCAATACCCCATTCTGAACTTTTGCATCATACCTGACCACAACGAAATTGTACAGTGTATACCCGTCTTCAAGGATTTGATGTTCAATTACCACCCTCTCTCTCCACAAATAGCTCGTCGCCCTATACTCCCACTCCTTCGGCTAATTCAATTGTAATCCTTTGTCTCACACTATTTCTTATTCTAAATTATCACATGCTTATCATACTTTTCTAGTGGTCATCTCTTCTGTAGATGAGCCTAAGCATTTTTCTCAGGCAATTAAGCATCAACATTGGAAAGATGCTATGACAAAGGAAATTAAAGCTCTTGAAACTAATCACACTTGGGTGTTAACTCATTTACCAAAAGGAAAGCGTGCTATTGATTCCAAATGGGTATATAAGGTGAAACACAATCCCGATGGGAGCATTGAGAGATTCAAAGCACGTCTCGTAGCAAAAGGGTTTACACAGATCGAAGGGGTGGATTTCCATGAGACCTTTGTACTAGTAGCCAAGTTGGTTACAGTCCGTTGTTTGTTAGCCGTTGCTTCAGTCCAAAAATGGGCACTCCATCAATTAGATGTGAATAATGCATTTCTCCATGGGGATTTGCATGAAGAGGTGTACATGAAAATTCCTCAAGGGTTTGTTAAAGAGGGGGGGACACGTATTTGTCGTCTTTAAAAGTCTCTATATGGTTTGCTGCAGGCTTCTAGAAATTGGTATCACAAGTTCACAGCCGCCTTATTGAGTATTGGGTTCTACCAGTCACATGCGGACCATTCTTTTTTCATATTTCATAAAGGTTCATCCTTTCTTGCTGCTTTAATTTATGTTGACGATGTGATTATTACTGGCAACGATTTTGTTCGTATTGACAGGTTCAAAAGATATCTTGATCACAAGTTTCATATCAAGGATCTTGGCAAACTAAAATATTTTCTTGGCATTGAAGTATCTCATTCCCCTTCAGGCATTGCTATATGCCAGAGAAAATACACCTTAGACATTCTGAAGGAAAGCAGCTTGTTGAAGAGTAAACCTGCCACCTTTTCTATGGACAGTCAACATAAACTTCAAATTGATGGTGGTGAGCTTTATCTTGATCCTGGACGCTATAGACATCTTGTTGGGAGACTTCTTTATCTTACTATCACAAGATCTGATATCAGTTATTCAGTTCATATACTCAGCCAGTTCATGCATGCCCATCGTCAACCACAAATGGATGCAGCCTATCGTGTGTTACGTTATCTCGAAAATTCTCCCGGACAGGGACTTTTATTCCCTTCAACAAGTCCACTTTCTCTCCGAGCTTATTGTGATGCAGATTAGGCCGGGTGTCCTACTACACGACGTTCCACTACGGGTTTCATCATCTTTCTTGGCTCCTCTCCTATATCTTGGCGGGCCAAGAAGCAGTCTGTGGTCTCTCGATCCTTCGCGGAAGCAGAGTACCAGGCTATGGCTACCACTTCAAGTGAAATCATATGGCTTCTTCGTCTTTTACAGGATCTCAAAATCCCTATTACTCAACCTATACCTCTATTTTGTGACAATCAAGCAGCTCTTTATATTGCTGCTGATCCGGTTTTCCATGAACGAACCAAGCACATTGAGATTGACTGCCATTTTATTCGTCAACATATGCAGTTCCATGCTTTGGTTCCTCGGCCAATTTCATCTTATCACCAATTAGCCAATATCTTCACCAAAGCACTTGTCCGAGATCAGTTTCTTTATCTTCTTCACAAGTTGGGTATTTCCACTGCACATACACCAACTTGAGGAAGAGTATTGGAGGAAACATCGTGATTAGTGGAATATCCCTCATATCACTCACATCATGTTTATTTGTATATAGCTAATTGTTTATATTTGGTATAGAGTTATTTTCATATACCTTGATTATAGGATCTAGACTAGGACCTATGTATTATTTATATGTTGACACTTTTCAATACAATTTATAAAAGGAGAATTATTTCTTTTGTTCTTGGTTTTTAGTAAGTGGAAGGGGTACCAGTTGAGCTGGTGGTACAGCAGTGTTACTAAAATTTTCCTCTTACTCTAAGCATTATTTTCATTTTTATATTTCTTCCTTTCAATATTAAAATACGGATTTAAATTCAGGACCATATCTCTTAAAGAACAAATACAGCATATACTTTTGTTTTTGGTTTTGTAAATGGCATTTTTCTTTTGGTTTTGTAATCTTTTGTTCATGTGTGGGCACTTCACTCTTTTTTCTTCTCTTTTGCAAAGATGTGTGGGGGCCACCTCAATTCCCATTTTTGGTGAATACCTCAGTGCCCTTTTTGTGTGAGCTTTTGTCATCAAGTTCATGAGAATATTATCTTACATATTGGAAAATCAAGCTATGATTTTGTGTTTGGATGTGAAAGTGATATGTCCGTTTTGCTTTTTTGATGTAACGAAAGATATTGATAATCATTCTGTTGTTTTATGTGGTAATCACTAATTCTTCTTTTTTTTACTTGATTATATTGATGTATTAGATTTAATTATTAGTACAAAAAAATAGTTTATTTATGTTTAAAATCTGTATAATTTTATTTATAAAATTCGTTTATATTAAATTAAATATGTAATTTATGTTTTTAAACTTAATTTATATTATATACATTATATAATTATGTGATTTTTAAAATACTTTTTAATTAGATATTTTAAATATATAGAAATAATGTATCAAATGTAGGAATTTTAAGAATTATTAGTTTTATGTTTGAAGTTTATCCCTATTTGGGTCAAAGAAGACTTGACTATGCTTTGTCATGTTATATTATATTTGTGTCTGTGTCAAAAAATTTATTTAAAAAAACACGTTAAGTTTTCGTTGTATGGAAACTTAAACTTTTAAAAATACAAAAAAGTTTGTGTCATGTTATATATCATGTTCGTATCAAAAAATTTTCATCAAACTTAATTTATTAAACTTTCATATTAAAATATATAAATTTAAATTTTCAAAAATATAAACATGTTCATATTATGTTGACATTTATTGTTAAAATTTATTAGATCTAAAAATGACTATTCTTTAAGTTTTAAAAATGAATAAATATTCCTTAAAATGAGGAATAGTTAATCGTAGGGAAATGTAATCCTTGACATAAAAACCAACCAAATATAAATTTATCTAATCCATAGCTATTCCATTCCTTCTCCTATTCCCACCTACCAAACATTGAGCAAAACGATCTTATGAAAATAAAAAAATCAATCCCTGGCAATACACGGTCTAATGAAATCGCAGTAGTCTTTTTTCTTGTAGAGGCATTATTTGGCACCACCCTACTTAGTCGTGTATCTTGTCTAAGATGCAATATGGACCTGCAAAAGAGCAAGAATGTGAAGATCCTTGAAGAGTCGATGTGGCACCAATCAAAGACATTATGATGCTAAAGTCAGATAGTGCTCTTTGAATGCTAGAGTTTTAGAGAGAAATGTGTGTAAGAGTTGAAAATACATAGAGAAAGACTAATAATAATGTATTTATTGAGTCCTTACCTAGCATGAGATTTCTTTGTAAAATTAGAAAACCAGTCTCTAACTTTAATGATGTGGACCACGGGGCCTTGGATATTAAGATTTTTGGTATGCCCTGACCCTTGATGTTAGGTGTGCAAAGGTACATCTCGGATTGTCTGTGCAGAAATGGTCTTGGTAATGTAAAGGGCTCAGCCATGGACTTGACTGAGACTTTGGACTCATCCAGTCTGAGTAGAAGAGTTGGATCGGTGAGACTTTCCTTGACTGATGTCGACAATCCACGATATTTTAGATGTCTGCGATGATGGGGTTATCTTTTATGTCACGAAAGCCCGGATGTCCTACACGATGAGGCTTGGCAAGGCTTAGACAACGATAGAGCTTAGCTCGGGTCAGACATGACATTGTTGAACTATTGTGATAAGACTTGTCTTGCCTCTTGTGTTGAAATCTTTGATGGTATAATTATACTCACACAACTAGTACCATACTTTACTTAATGAAGAATTTTGTTAGTAGAGTACATCATTATGAAATATTCAAGATCCATTATGTCTGTGTCTAAGTAGTCTATGTTGGCTCTGTAAGCTGTGGGTTGCGAATTGATGTGAGACATTGTTGAGATGTAACTTTATTGAGAAGCGATATTCCCACTGATAACTGAGTAATATGTTTTTGTGCTTTTTGATGTACCTGATCCAAGACCAGTTTATAGTCATTTTAGCTTAAGTGGTCTGAGCAGTCAGATTGTATGACGACATCTGCTGATGAATGTCAAGATCCACTAATAAAGATCTACTAGCTTGGTTAAGCCAAACAGCCATTACGGAGTTTGTAATCTCAAAATAAAAAAGCAGCTCGTACCTCTCTAATGTCTATACGAAAAAAGGGCTCAAACCACTCATTATATGAAAGCGGCTCGTATCTCGGGCCAATGGCTAGCTATTGCATATTGGAAGTAGATTAAAGTAAATAAACTTTTTTTTTCAAAAAAATGAAAATAAATAAATAAGCAAAACTGCATTTAGCAGAGGAACGAGTAGGAGCGTTCGGTTTTTGCCACAAACCCTCCTGTTGTTAGTCTTATTTTCGGCAGTTTTGTTGCATTTTTTTCTTTTTCCTTTTTGGACGGAGTGGACTGGCTGCTGCATTAGACAAGGCTAAAAGCCTTAGATAGAGAAGATGGTCGAAGCAATTTGGAAGGGGAAATTTATAAAAAAAAAAATAGTCAAAAGATTGTTTGGTAAATTTACATTAATATTGTCATGCAGAAAAAGCAAAGGTTTAAAATATTATTAATTTTACGATTGAGAAATGACACGTATATTTATAAATATACACGATTGAGAAATGACAAGTATTGTTAATTTCCACAATTGAGAATGTGATGGTTCTATCATTAAATTTTTGTTATTAATTACTAGTTATTTGAAGAGTTGAAATTTGAAATTGAATTTAGAGTTCTTTTGACTGAGTCCATTAAGGACTTCATGCTAAATCCATCACAATTTGATATAAATCTGACTTTATATGTATATGTATATGTATATGTATATGTATATGTATATGTATATGTATATATCATCTTGTTAAATATATAAATTAACACTTCACATTTATTTTAAATAATATTCAAAGATTTGATCCAAAAAAAAATAAGATTCAAAGAATATATATAGAAAAGTAAATATAACGAAGTAATATATGTGTGTGTGTGTGTGCGCATATGTAGATGTATAATCTACTTTAATAATGTGCATTTGGCCAATGTTTCACTTGTATATATGTAGGGGTGTACAAAAATTCATCAACCTGACCCAACCCGGCCGATCTAACCCAAACCAATCCAACTCATTGAAAAAACTGAATATTTGGATTGGGTTGGATGATTTGTAACCCCTGTTATCGAGTCAGGTTTCTTGTTGGATAATAAAAAACTCGATGGACCCTACCCAACCCGACCCTTATCCATATTAAAAAACAATATACCTTATTTGCCCTAATTATATACCATCACCTAAAATCAAATATGCTGCTGCCCCTCTCTCCCAAGCCATTCCCAAGTCCCCGAGACCCCGGTTGTAGTCTGTATCGCCAGCTTCAGCTCCAGTCCCTGCCCCCCCCCCCCCCTTTTTAGCTCCAGCTCCTAGCCCGAGTGATTCCCGACTGCCCCGCCCCCTCTCTCCCAAGCGATTCCCAAGTCCCCGAGATCCCAACTGCAGTCTGCACTGCCAGCTCCAGCTCCAGCCCCCGCCCCCTCTCTCCCAAGCGATTCCCAAGTCCCCGAGATCCCAACTGCAGTCTGCACTGCCAGAAAATTTTTGGTTGTAGTCTGTTTAATTTCAATGTTTTTGCTTCATGTTTTTGCTTTGCTTTGTGATTTTGAGTTCCTAGTTCAATTACACATATGCATTAGATAAGTAAAGTTGTGATATTTTTATTTTATTTTTTCAAAAGAGATGCATGCTCTGCTATGAACAAATCCATATATATATTTGTGATTACATTTTTTTTTGGTGAAATTGAACTGCATTAAAAACATAAACAAGAGAACAAAGAACAGTCTAGCAAGAAGAAAAAATCTCCTCAGCCATGCAAACCTCCCTAATGGAAGGGTGTAAAGTTTCCAAAAATAAACTACTGCAACAAAAATAAGTATTGGTTTTGACATATATCTTTGCAATTATATATGCTAATCCGTTGGATTCCCAATTGGACCAAAGAACATTCTAATCCTCTCTTTGGAACCTTTGTCTCAAATTTAGAATGTCAGTTCTGGTTTTCCAAAGAATTGGCTCCTCTATTGACCGAATTTGATTTACCACTCTCTGTGCATCACTTCTCCATTCTATTCTCCCTCAGTTTTCCTTGGCAGCAATAACTGTAGCCCATATGAGGGTCTTTATCTCTACCTTTTCGGGACTGATAGTTTCAGCCAGTCTCAGTTGTCTCCCCACAGAATATACACTCTTTGTCTCCCCTTTTGGTTCTTGACCAAATACTTTCTCTTGTAGGCAAAACTCCTTTAAAGAGTCTCCAAAGAAACATTTTAGTTCTTTCATGGAATGTATGGGAAACTTAGATGTTATTACATGAAGCAATATATGAGGCATATATATATATATACCGAGAATTAGTTTATGCATTAGTTTATGCTGGCATATATTACATGAAGCAATATATGAGGCATATATATATACTTAGATGTGATTGCATTAGTTTATGCCAATGATGTATCAGTTTTAGAACAGTAAATTTAGATTATGTGAGGCATATATATATTTTAATTTGGCATATATATATATATTGATGCGGTTATATGTTTTATGTTGTTTAGGCAAAGGCAAAAGCAGTCCAAAAAACAAATTATTAATGTTTAATATATACTATTTTATGTTTAATGTTTTTAATTTTTTTTAAAGCTTAATGTTTTAGATGGATGAATTTGAAGTTCAATCAAGCACACCGATATCTACTCCGAAAGCAAGTGCATGTAACACATCGGAGACGATGTTTGATATGCCGCCGCCACCACCACATCTTTCTCATGAGCTTCCACCATCCGGTAAAAGAAAACATGTAAGAGTTTCTGAGGTTTGGTTACATTTTACTAAAATTAATGGAAGTAGATCGTGTGGGACTAGAGAGTTTATAAGGTGCAAATGCAATTATTGTACTAGAGATTATGCATGTGGTAGTAGATCGTATGAGACTACTATTTTGTGGAACCATCTTAAAAAAGTGTAAAAGAAACCCACATAGGAGAATATATACAAGTCAAAAGATACTCTCTTTTAGAAATGGAAAAGATGGTGAAGGTGGTGGTAGTAATCTTGTTGCTGTAGCATTTAATAAAGAAGCTACTAGGGCTGCATGTGCTAAGATGATAATAATGGATGAATTTTCTTTTACATTTGTAGAATGAGAGAGATTTAGAGACTTTTGTGGTGTGGTTTGTCCAAAGTTTGATCCACCATTTCGAGTTACAATTGCTAGAGATGTGTATAAACTTTATTTGAATGAAAATATAAAATTGAGAAATTTATTTAAGAATAACTCAATAAGAGTTAGTCTAACCATAGACACATGGACTTCGATCCAAATCATCAATTATATGGTCATCGCAACTCACTTTGTGGATGTGAGTAGAAGTTGCAAAAGAGAATATTAAATTTATGTCAAGTGCCCAATCATAAAGGAGAGACAATTGGTAAATTAATTTAAAGTAATTTGATTGAATGGCGGATTGAGAAGGTCTTTACAATTACTTTGGACAATGCTTCGATAAATAATACTGTTGTTGCATACATTAAAAAAAGATTGAATAATTGGAATGGTTGTGTCTTGGATGGTGAGTTTATCCATTTGTGTTGTTGTGCTCATATCACTAACTTCATTGTGAAAGAAAGATTGAAGAAGCATAATACCGCAATTGATCGCATTCGTCGTGCGATGAAGTATTTTAGATCTTCCCCATCAAGGTTGACACAGTTTAAAGCTTGTGTCGAGAGTGAAAATATAGAGTCTAAAAAGTTTGTATGTATGGATGTGACAACTAGGTGGAATTCCACCTATTTAATGTTGGAAAGTGCAATTATATTTCAAAAAGCTTTTGCTAGAATGGAGGAAGATGATGCATACTATCTTACTTATTTTGAGAACTATCCTCCTATTGAAAAAGATTTGGATGATGCTGGGTTGTTTATTAAAATTTTGAGGAGTTTTTATAACATTACTATGAAGTTTAGTAGATCTTTACAAGTCACATCTCATTTTTTTTTAGAGAGTTTTGTAAAATTCAGCAACAGTTGAACAAGTTTAGTTTGGAAAACAATGTAAGTTTGAGTATTATGACTATAAATATGAAGGTTAAATGTGACAAGTATTGGGAGACGATTGATAAGATCAACAATTTGTTATTTGTTGCCGTTATTCTTGACCCCCGGTACAAACTTGATTACATGATGTATAACTTTGGTAAATTATATTCCAATGTTGAGTGTGGACAAATGATTATTAAAGTGAAAGAGACTTTGGGAAGATTGTTTGAATTTTATTATAGAAGTGTAAATGGTGAAACACCAACAACTAGTATTCAATCTTCCAATAATATCAACGAATCCAATTTGGGAGCTTATGAGGATTGTAATGATAATGACAATGAGTTATACTTGGAGTACAAGAAAATGAGAGTGAATACCTCATATGAAATAAAAAATGGGGTTGATAAGTATTTAACAGAGCCTATAGAAGATTACGACAATCGAGGATTTGATTTGTTAGATTGGTGGAGATTGAATTCCACAAAGTACAAAGTTCTATCTTCTATTGCTCGAGATATCTTTGCTGTCATATTGTCTACAGTGGCTTCTGAATAAGCTTTTAGCAACGGAAAATGCATTTTAGATCCTTATCGAAGCTCTCTCACTCCCAAAATGGTGGAAACCTTTATTTGCTCTCAAAATTGGCTTTGGTCAATACCATTGACATTTGATAGTCGTACTTATGATGAATGTTTTGCTCTTTGTGTTGATCTTGAGTCAGGTAACTCCATAACTTTTTCAATTCAAACTTTTATTTTAATATTTCACTTTGCTTAAAATATGTAATTATAATATATTATATTTTTTAAATACTTTGTTTTTTTTTTTTTTTCCTTTTTAGAGACAAACTCATCTAATACAGTTATTAATCCTGAGACTAGATCAATCTTAGAGGCCATGGATGGATCATAGATGTTTGAAGCTTTGGAGTTGAAAGGCCATGGAGAATTGAAGATTGTTATGTTATATTGAAAAAGCATGGTTTTTTCTTTTTTGTTTGGTGTCAAAATTTGAGACATTGTTTTTTTATCTTCTATTGCTTATGGATTGTTTGTAATAATTTGATCTTAATTTATTTTTATTATTAGTTTGACATTGATTGTTTTGATTTGAGACAAGTTATTTTTTAATTTTAGTTTGATATTGATTGTTTTTGTAGTTTTTTATATTATAATAGTTAATGCAATTTATTTTTACAAAAATAAATAAAAAAATAATTAAGTTATTGACTAAAATTAAATTTATTAAAAAATTAATTTTAACAAAATTAAAAATAAATTAAGCGATCAACTCAATCAGCACTCTCTATAAATTAGGTTGAATTGAATTGGATTTGTTACTCTGTTCGGAATCAGTCTGGCAATTTCAATTCTATCTGTGGGATGGGCTGGAGTTTTTGAAATGTACAGAAGAAAATAGAACCCTTCATCAAGACTTGAACTTTACAGTACGTGAACAATTCCACTTCTTCAACAATTAATAAAGGTTATTCTAACAGAAGGAAGAAATAATTGATTTCAGTCTTTTTTTTTTTCTTGTATTGCAATGTCATAATGAGATCCACTTAGCTAAGCATACATAAATGGAAACAACAACATCAAATTTGAAGTGGGGTACAGAGAAAAGTAGCAAAATTCCTCTCTACCTACCGCCACTTCCAGTAAAGGCCAAAGCATAAAAATGAAAAATTCAGAAATGGGTTTTGGTTATCCATACTCCAAATCAATTTTCCCAATCAGAGCAACGAAGAGGAAGAGTAAGAGCGATCAACTGGGAGTGTAGTTGGATGGAAATTTTTTCGTTTTTGTTTTGTTTTCTTTTGTTTTTTTTTTCTGGTTTTTAGAGAGGATAGAGGGACAGAGAGACTGCGAGAGAAACAGAGACAGGAGAAGGAGAAAAGGGAGAAAGAAGAGATAGAGAAAGAGCATAGAGAAAGAACTAAACAAAAAAGAAAGAATTTTTATTCTTTTGTTCTTTTTTCGTTTTAGAGAGGATAAAGGGATTGACAAAGAAAATAGAGAGATAAAAAAGAGAGAGGATGGCTCTTAAATTTTAAGAGTGAAAGAAATATATAAAATTTGAGATTTAAAATTGAACTACATTCAAAAATAAATAAAAAGTGTAGTGAAATTTTGTGATTAATAAGACTCATTCGAAGTTCATCGAATGGTTTTAAAAATAAATACATTTTAGCATTCTGTAGTTTAATAATTTATATATTAAATTTTTAAATTTTAAATATATCACATTAAATTTTTAATTTATATGTTATGCTACATTAGATCTTCAATTTTCAAATGTATCACATTAAACTTTCAATTTACATTTTATACCACATTAAGCCTTCAAATTTCAAGTGTATCATATTAATCTTCCAATTTATATTTTATGCCATAATAAACTCTCTCTAAATTTTAATACTTTGTAGTTTGATAAACTTGCATATTAAGCTCTCTATTTACATATGTTCTATCCTAAAACCATCAAAACTCTAAAATATCAATAAATAAATAAATTTCAACGTCATCCAAAACTCACTAAGTTAATGTTCAAAATTTTAAATTTTATACTTTTAATAAAAAAAAAAAGTTAACGCAGTTTATCATCTGGTTGCAAAATTTGAGTGAGGGTATAATGTGGTACAAATTATAAATTTGAAGCTTCATATGATACACTTGAAATTTTAAATTTAGAGTATCTTGTAATTTGATAAACTTGCATATTATGCCCTCAATATATATATTCTACCATAAAACCATCAGAAGCCTAAAATATCAATCAGTAAATAAGTTTTAGAGTCATCCAAAACTCATAAAATTAATGTTCAAGTTTTAATTTTTATTCTTATGATAAAAAAATGATTTAATGTTGTTTATTATCAGTTTGCAAAATTTTAGTGAGTGTCTAACATAGTACAAAATATAAATTGGAAGTTTCATATGATACATTTAAAACTTGAGGGTCTAATGTAGCATAAAATATAAATTGAAAGCTTAATGTGATACACTTGAAATTTAAAGGTCTAATGTGCCATAAAATATAAATTGGAAACTTAATGTGATACACTTGAAACTTAAAGGCTCAATGAACAAATTCACCAAACTATAAAAGTACTAAAATGCATTTATTTCATGGTTTTACTATTAAATTTTTTAATTGACAATTAGATTGCTTCACATGTTTGAAAATTAAAAAATATATATATATATGGTTTATTTTTCCAAATAAAATTTAAATATGACATTAAGTTTATATTAGATTACTAATTAATTTTTATAATTTTAAATCAATCCAGTACTTTTATAATTTTTATAACTTTTTAAAATTTTTAAAAGTTTAGTTTGAATACTCCACGACTTTATAAAAATTTTAAAAATCTAGATTGAATACATGTAAACTTTTTAACTTCAAAATTTTTTTTAAAATCTTGATTAAATACACTCCTTTAAAAAAAAATGGTTGCAGAATTCTAGACCATATAACTTTTCCAACTAAAATGGCCTACTCTATTGAACTAAAGGCATAAATTATATATCATAAATATTGTATTGTCCAAAACCCTATACAAAACTTTTATTCAAAACAACTTATATATAGCAATAAATAGGGGTGTACAAAAACCCATCAACCCAATCTAACCCGGCCGATCCAACCCAAACCAATCTAATCAATTGAAAAAACTGAATATTTAGATTGGATTGGGTTGGATAATTTGTAACCCACTGTTATCGGGTTGAATAATAAAAACCCAAGAAACTTGACCCGGCCCGTATCCATATTAAAAAAAAAACCCTCGATTTGCCCTAAAATCAAATATGCTGCCTCCCCTTTTCTGAACCCAACCCACCTCTCTCCCAAGTGATTCCCAAGTCCTTAATACCCCGACTGCAGCTCCAGTCCACACCCCCCTTCTGCTCCGCCAGTTCCAGGTTTCCAGCTCCAGGCTTGCTCCCCCTCTGAGCTCCAACCCCCAGCTTGAGTGATTCCCGACTGCCTCACTCCCCTTCTATTCCGCCAGCTCCAGCCCGCAGCCACTCCCGATTCCTCGACTGCTCCGCCCTCTCTTAGGTTCAGCCCCCCTATCTTCCAAGCAATTCCAAGTCTCCGAGACCTCGACTGCAATCTGCACCGCCAGCTCCAGCACCCGCCCCCTTCTGCTTTGCCAGTTCCAGGCTTCCAGCTCCAGCCCTGCCCCCTCTCTCAGCTCCAGCCCCCACCCAGAGTGATTCTCGACTGCCTCGCTTCCCCTCTGCTCCACCAGCTCCAGCCCGCAACCACTACTAATTCCTTGACTGCTCTACCTCCTCTCAGGTCCAGCCCCCAGCCCAGCCAGAAGTGGAAGCCAAAGAAAAAGTTTGTGTGGTTTTGATATTTTTGGTTGTAGAGTAATGTTTGATTTCAATGTTTGGTTGCAGAGTAATGTTTAATTTCAATGTTTGATATTTTTGGTTAAAGAAAATGTTTGGTTGCAGAGTAATGTTTAATTTCAATGTTTTTGCTTCATTTTTTTGGCTTTGTTTTGTCACTGTGATTCCCAACTGTAAGAGTTTCTGTAAGAGTTAGAATTAATATATATATATATATATTTTGTGATTACACATTTCTGTAAGATTCACCATATTTGTGATTAAACAAATTAATGTTTAATATACTGAGAGATATATATTTAGAGTAAATTATACGTGGAATACCCGAACTATAGCATGTTTTACACTTAGGTACACTTAGGTGCCATAATAAACTCCCAGCGCCGCAAACCCCGACGGTTCTTCCCTCCCTAGCGCTGCAAACCCCGGTGGTTCTTCCTTCCCCTACTCTTCCCCCTCCGACGCTGCCTCCTCCATCTTTCACGTGGGATTTTTAGACCCTTTGCAAGCTCGCTTGAACTTTCCTTGGAAAACTCGCTCACCACTGAAGGCGGAGCAGCGGTGCTCAGCACGATGTGGTGATGGTGGCCTCCCATTCCTCCTCCGTCGCAGATCTGGAAGAAGAAGAAGAATAAAAAGGAAGAACAAAGAGAGAAAATGACTCCTTTTGCCCCTGGGTTTTCTCCCTACGTGATTTGCATGTGATTTTAACGGGGAAAAATGGACGGAAATGATGAAATATACTAACGTGTTTCAAAATTGTTAGTTCGGGTACTTAAGTATAAAACACGCTATAATTCGGGTACCCCACATGTAATTTACTCTTATATTTATGTGTACACTAAAACTAATCCATGTCACTTAATAATCTACTTTCTATTTAATCATTTTTGTTTACCTCTCTTGCCCATTTGGTTTTATTTTATGTGTAATTTATCTTTTTCGATTTTTATTTTTAAAATTGAAAATTTAGTTAACCCGACCAACCCAACTCATACTCTATGGGTTGGGTTGGATTGGGTTTGTTATTTGTTCGAGTTGGGTTGGGTTACAATCTAAAAAGCTCGCGCTCTATGGGTTGAATTGATTTTTTTTTTATAAATCCGGCCAATTCAACTCATGTACACCTTAGCAATAAATCACTTTGTTAAATAAAATCAATGATTTATTGTTGGAGGTAAACCGATCATGCATAATA
>QANX01001054.1:0-45179 GCA_003254975.1 Ochetophila trinervis | reverse complement strand
AAAAAAAAAAAAAAAAAAAAAAAAAAAAAAAAAAAAAAAAAAACGTGATCAAGATGCCCA
Organism: Ochetophila trinervis; assembly: GCA_003254975.1. Taxonomy (NCBI): domain Eukaryota; kingdom Viridiplantae; phylum Streptophyta; class Magnoliopsida; order Rosales; family Rhamnaceae; genus Ochetophila; species Ochetophila trinervis. The sequence continues at coordinate 45,119 of QANX01001054.1, read as the reverse complement.
ATACTTTCATCACATCAAGATGCCTTTTTATTTATTTATAATAAATCACATCAAGATGCCTTGAATTCATCGTCTTATCATTTTTCTCATTAATTTTAAATGTATAAATAAATGAATGATGATCTCAGTATTGGAAAAAGAATATATAAATAGTAAGTACTCACTGAGGTGGAAAAATCCTTGCAAGCCTGCCAAAGCGATGTTCCAAGCCATTAACCAATCACAATCAGCCGCGTCAGAATCCTTGCCATGATACACTACAACCCCGCTGACTGAGTGGATCCTTTGTCAATATTGTTCGAGAGCATATTTTAGGGTGTCACCGGTCGCATTGTAAATAAGGCAGAGAGTAAGTAGGCGAGATCGCTGTCGGCATTTTTAATTGTGTTTTTTATTTTAAAAATAATATAATTTTAATGGTATTTTTTATTTTAAAAATAATATAATTTTATAAAATAAAGAGTGTAATTTTTTATTCACTTCCAATGATATTATTTATCACACTTTTTATTTTTTATTTTTTAATAAATAATCAATGTATAACATAAATATCTAAAATATACAACTAAAAAAGTAATTTTATATGTATAAAAAAAAATATAAAAATAAATGCAATTATATTTGTGCATTGAAAATTGCACAACAATAAATAAATGTATTAAAAATTGTATATAGAGAATTGAATTTGGCTTTCCAAATGTAAAGAATCAAATTTCATTCTTTATTTTAACTTTTCATTTTAAAAAACTTATTGGAGTTACTAAAAAGCTTGATTACTCTTTGAAAAATTAAAACTTTTAAAAAATGCATTGAAAATCTCTTATTCTACCTAAGTTCTTCGATGAGCCTTGTCAATGAGTCATAAGTTAGTGTTGACATCGTACTTAATCAAGCAGGTTCTCTAGGGTTGTGCTTAGACATTGCAATGTATCGTGTAGTGTGGTATTCATGTTTGTGTCAAAATTTTCTCATCCAAACCCGAGCCGTTGAACTTTCGTGTTAAAATATGTAAATCCAAACCCGTTTATGAAATTATCATGTAACTCGTTATCCAACTCGTTAACATGTTAAACTTATTTTCAAAATTATTTAAAAAAATAAAAAATATATTTGATTTATAGTTCATAATCCATACTAAAAAATAATGAAGTAATTAACAAACATAAATATGTGTATCCTTTTACAAACAAAAAATAAAATCTAAAGCAACATACTTAATACATGTTAAAAAAAAATAACAAATCACAAAAATATAATATTTAAATCATTCTACAAATGAATAATAAAAATCTAAAATAATATTGTTTGAAATAATAATAATACATAGACATATTCAATTTCAACCAAAATCTTCATTTCTTTCAGTTTTTATTTTTATTTTTTATAATTAAATTACTAAATTTTCATTAAAGATTAATTGGTCAATAATGAATCTAATGAGTTTTTGCGAATCAACCATTGAAGACCCGTCAAGATAATGGGTTAATAATGGATCAGTCCATTATCAACCCAATCCGTTTAAAATAAATCTAAATCCGTAAAAATGTTCGTGTTAATGAATCGTGTTGAAATTTATCAAATCTAGTTAGGCTTGTGATTGGGATGCCAAACACGCAGTCTCCCATAAAAGGATTATAGACTACTATTTGTAATATAATATAATATAATATATGATTCGCTTTTGACTGTTCTATTTCATTGCCTATGCCACTATTAGGGGTGGGGCACGGTTTGGTTTAGATTGATTTTTTGTAAAAATTCAGACCAAACCGTAGTTGGCGGTTTGGTTTAATAACAAACCAAACCAAACCGTTAGAACTACTCAAACCAAACTAAACCAAACCCTTCAAGAACGGTTTGGTTCGGTTTGGTTTAGCGGTTTGGACTGCGACATTTAATTTTATAGTCAAATTTAATCTACAAGACTAAAATTTAATTTTGTAGTCCAAAGTTTAAACTAATTTTAATACTACAGTACTAAATTCAAACTCCAAATATTACAATTCAAAATTCAAACTAAAACAAAGTATTACAATCTAAAATGAAAATTGTAAACATCTCAAACATAAGAAGAAAAACATAAAACATATCAAACATCCTAAACATAAATATTAATGATATATATCATTAATAATAAAAAATATTATAAATATATTATATATTAACCTGCGGTTTGGATTGGTTTGGTTTGGTCTAAAAACTATCCAAAACGCAAACCAAACTGTTGGTTGCGGTTTGGTTATACAACAAACCGAACCAAACCGTTTTTCTCCATAAACCAAACCAAACAAAACCAAAAGCAACGGTTTGATTCGGTTTAATGGTTTAGTTCAGTTTTTGCCCACCCCTAGCTACTATTATATGTATTTCTAGAAATTTTTAGAATTTGTAATAAAAGTGTTGTTAGGTTCCAATCATCATCATATGCATATGCACAGAATACCAAAGTTTAAAAAAAAAAAAAAATGCGTGCTTCAAAAACCTATGTTTTTTTATCTGTTACTAACTTAATGACTCGTGTTGGACACATATTGTGCTTGTGTCAAATACGGATCGTGCCTATACCAATTATATTTTGCATATTTTTTATAATATAAATTATATATTTGAATAAAAATTATTCAAAATAAATAATATAAATAAATTAAATTAACAATTAATTAATATATTTTATTTTTTAATTGTCTAGCATGTGACGTGCTTGGTTTATCACGTGCATGTATCATGTTTAATCTGTCACGTGCCTGACTCATTATAAATTAGTATCGTGCCAAACACGGTCCATTACTTATTTCGTGATTAAAATAACATTTTTTGTAACGTATCGTACTCGTGCTCAATTTTAATGTGCCGTGCTCGTATTATGTTCAATTTTTAACATGTTGTGCTTGTGCAGCCCATCTATTTTTACATCTCTAGCTATAAGACAGGGTAGTTTTAACATAATATATTTTGTAATATTGCATTTATGCACATGTTTAATATAACTTTTGCTTATGCTTCTTTTTGCTTTTCTAGAAGAGTTTTATAAAAAAATCGTTCTTTACTGAATTTGATGAAGCCTGAAATACTTTTAAAATTTTATCTGCCTAACTTTAAAAATTACTTCTAGCTTTCCAAAAAATATACCAAACACTTCATTGACACTCATGAATGAAACTCTTTCGATTAATTTCAACCACAACTCCTAAAAATAAGAGATTGTAATTTTTAAAATTTTAAATGTCTAGACAAAATATACCCCAACTTGCTGTATAAAAAGTGCCCATTTATTTTAACACTTCTTGCCCATAGTTGGGCTGGAAGTGATGCTTATCAGATTGCACATAAACTCGGCCTCATGATCTTAAGTTGCAGCAAATACTAACACTCGATCCATGCTCACCGCATATATTAGAAAATGCAGGCAAAGATAGTACAATAGGTATTCATAACAGGACGAAGGTAGAAATTGTCGCACTAGAAATGAAAGTGCATGCAACAAACTAACATAAGGATTATATTCCTGCTCTCCAATATTGAAAATCAGACAAACGCCAACACAGGAGGGCTGTGCTATATATTGCAGACTTTTGAGTAACTGCAGCTCAGAAACCATGAATTCTGATATGTTACATTCTTCACAATGCCAGCCTAAAAGACAAAATCCAGTTAAGGAAAAAGAAGAATCAGAAACTTGATCACATCACACTCAATATGATTTACTCTATGCAAATTAATTTTCAGCACTCAACAACCAATGATCAAAAGGCAAACACAAGGTTTGATTACATGAGGTCAGAGAATATGTCCAGCCAAAGCTTTGACATTTTTTAATTTTTCTTTGTGCTTACATGACATTTAACTACAAACTATGAACTAAAGCTTCATTTTCATAACAAACACAATCAGAAAAATACGGCAAACAGGGATTTAGTATAACAGGCATAAAGATGAGCAAACAGTCCACAAGAAGGAAAAGACTAGTATGAATCCCATTAAGATGAAAGTATCCTTGTGCTTGTTAAATATCTGGGTTAGAAAGGTGGATACATTCTTACGTTTGTTGCTCTGAAGTTAAATAACCTACCGATAGAAAAATAGTTTGAGATATTTTCAAAGCAAACAGATGTTGAAAATGCTATGTCATTGTGAAAAAGACATACCTGCCCTAATTCTGGGTCCTGAACTACTGTCCCATTACAGAATCCTTTCTTAAGGTCTTCTAAGTATCTTCTTGTAGCTGAATTCCTTCTTCAATCCCTGCATAGTTGTCAGGCTTTTTCAACCATTACTCTGCTGCCTGCATATGCCATATTCCTTTGTTCCAGCACCTGAGTCCTCAGCATGTGCCTCAGCAACCGAATCTACACTGACAGGATCCACCCCAGAATCCCTATAAGACTCCTGAAGTGGCCCTGCCTCAGAAAAGTCCACCGGAAAATTCTATAGAAAATCCAGCAGAACCTCCCATGAAAGTAGAGCAACCCAAAAATCTTGACAACACAAAAAAAAAAAAAAAAATAAATAAAAATATTCCACAACCACAGCAGCAGCAAAGGAATGTTGATAACTAAAAGATAGAGGTCTCAGACCCCTAAAAGACAAATTCATATTCAATCCTCCAAACAGAACTTCAGAACTACTTCTAGAGTTAATTTAAAATAAATAATCAAGGGTACAAAAGAGAAGTTCAAAATAAAACATTGAAAGGTTAACTATTACATTAGATTAGGAATGAAAGTGCTGCTAGGAAGCGATACTAGGTATCAGATTCTCCATGCCTCAGTCAGTACCTAGGGAAACGAAATTTAAAGCATTAAGATGTGAGATTAAGTCTCAGTGAGTGGATAAGGAAAAGAAAATAATTTTATTAATAGATAATAAGATTTTAGTATTCTTCAAAAGCTTACCTCCACTCTTTAGAAAAGTTTCCATTTTTGTAAAGCTGTTCAAAAAATCCATATCTTAACCCCATGAAATATTTCATTAATCAGCTACAAGTTAACATAAGAACTCTTGAAATACAATTCCAAAATAATTAAATGACAAGTAGTTAACAATAAGTAATCATGCATATAATTAAATGACACTTTCCAGTTTCCACTATCAAATCCACGTCCACCATCAAAACATAACCATCCACACCATCTCATCTCACACACTACAATTCCTAATTTGAAAAACCCACATAATAAACTTTAACCACATATAAAAGCATCACAATCCAATTATTCTTTCAAACCAACAACACAAATAACTAACATATTCAATACTCAAGTATATACAAGAAATTTTAGCTTTAAAACAACCACAATGCATGTAATTAAAATTTACCACTAACAAGAAGTAATCATAAAATTCCATATGAAAAGAAATCTTGTAAACATGCATATACATAGCGAAACCATACGGAACAAATATTCGTATAATTTATTCACAACCCAAAATTTTAAATCAAACTAGTTAATGCAACCTTAAACAACCAACACACACATATAATTAATATAATTCACCAAATAAAAATCCAAAGATTAAATTCTAACAATTAACAAATATTTTTAGAATATGAATCCACTCACTGATTTGCAGCCGACTACTCCACTTCAGTTGCAGGGTCCTTGCTTGACTCCTCTTGAGCGCCTCAATTAATCAATTAGCAAAAACATCAAGGACACACCTAAGGCCTTAAGATCATTCCCAATAATTGAGATTTCAGGAATTGAAACCCCCAATTACTACTACAAAACCGAGTTGCCCCACGCCCAAAATTGGGATTTTTCGTGTTATAATATACGTAATTGAACTTCAAATAGTATCGTTACTATCATAGGGAATTAATTATTACTAAGAATTGCTAAAGAAAGTGCACAATTAAGGGTCAATTTCTATCATAAAAGTAACCCTGTCCTCAAAATTAAACAAGTACTAAATACTCACAACTAGTGGGAAATTTATATGCCAAAAGAAAACTCTTGAGATGGATAACACGATGATTGTATTACCTTGACCAATCACCATCAAGTTTGGCCAGAAAATTGTTTTGAAGTTCGCGGCCAACTTGTCTTCCTCACAATTCTTAAACGGCCACGAAACATGCAAAAACGAAACCGGATTCAAACTCAAGGAGTCCAAAATAGGGTGGAGAGGTCGACCCCAACGCCTAAATCTCACCATAAACCGGCGATCGGAAGAAAATAGATCCACCGGTTTCTATGAGATTTCCGGCAAGTCAAGGGGTTTCAGGGCCCGATTTTTCGCATTGGTAGGTAGTGAAGGAGTTGGGATTTTAATTTCGGGCGGTGGGGTGGTTTGGGTGTCGCCGGAAACTCGCCGATTCCGGCATGGGTGAGCTGTGCGTGGTGACCGGAAGGGAGAGGAGGAATCGGGGAGAGAGAGAAGAAACGCTGGTGGGGAAAAAGTAAAAGTAAGAAAAAGTTTATAAAATTGTAAATTCTAAAAGACAAAAATACATTTCGATTTCTTTGGCTTCTAATTCTCTGACCATAACTTAGAATCCAAAGCATCCTATAAGAAAATTCAAGTATTAACCGGAACGGATTAGTACATACACCACCATGACTACGACCAAAACATTGAAGGCTTATAACCAAAAGAAAACATTGAAGGCTTTAAGCTGGGTTTGTGTGCAGAATTGAACTAGAAAATATATGAATGGCAAGATTGTATTAAATTAAAAAAATAAAATTGAATAATTTTTATTATGTTATGTGTTTGTTATATGATTAGATTAAAAAGCAAAATATAATATTATGTATTTGGTATAAAACAGATTAAACTGAACTATATTTAATTTATTAAAATATATTAAATATCATTTTAATATTTAATATAAATAATATATGCTATAATTATTCATCAAAAAATAAAAATAAAACTACAAAAATATTTTATAAATTAGGACTTAGTTTTTTTATGTTGAGGTAATCTAGGATGTTTTGTTACTTCACATGTCTCACAAAGTTGGCATGTTGCCTCAGCATTATGGTGTCTTAAACTTTCAATTGTAAATTTCTCTATTTACTTTGCAAGATGCACTACTACAAAATAGGGTCATAGACGACGGTTAAAATCCGTCGTCTTACGTGTTTAGACGACGGACAGGAAACCATCGTCTAATTAGGCGTCGTCAATACTCAAAAAACATCGACGACGGTTAAAAACCGTCGTCTATGTTTAAATATCGACGACGGTTTTTACTATAAACCGTCGTCTATGTTTAAACAAAGACGACGGTTTATAGGAGGAACCGTCGTCAATAATACACAATAAAGACGACGGTTCCTCTTATGAACCGTCGTCNTTCTAACAATATTATGGAATTTTAAGCTCAATAATTCATCCACTAAAATCTATACTCATCTACTTGCACATCAATTCTTAAACTCAAACAATTCAAACACAACAAACTTAAGCAACAAAGGAACAACATATCGAAAAAGAATGAATGTAACCAATAAAAAAAAAAAAAAAGAACAAATGCCAAAGGAACGAACAAAACCATTAAAAAATAATAAATGCCAAACGAACTTTATAGTATTTGCCGATTTGATTCAAGAACAGCATATCAAAGGTAACTTACCTGGTTTTTTTTCTTTTTTTCTTTTTTTATTAAGCCAAGAACAATAGAGGAATCAAATATGACAAGAGACGGCTCAATTGATATTGTTAAGCCAAGAACAACAGAGGAATCGAAAGAATCAACAAAAATCTAGTTTGATCGAAATGTCTCCGAGCTGATATGATCGAAGTTGGCAAGGTTGAAGTCTCCTAGTCGGGTCTTGTAGGGTTGTTATTCTCCACGCATTAGAAATCCTGTATAGAAGAGGTGGAGTAGAAATCCAATTGAGGAAGGGAAATAAGGTGAGTCCAGGATATTGTTATTCTCTTCCTCCTCAGTAACAAACACCAGATAAGTGGACTTAGAATTATAATTCAATCACCTCCTCGTATCTGGTGCTCCAAACACCGCTCAAATAAACATAAGTACCAAGAACACATCAATGAGACCTCTTGTTCAAGAGAGAGAAATAAAAGGAACAAAAGAAGGAGGAGTGATGCGTGTCGTAAACATCAAAATTAATTACTGAATTCAAACACTACCGTAGTAGCGGTAAGTTCAGGTCGATTCCACAGAGACTGATAATCAAACTCAATCTATTCCAATTAAAGTAAAATTGAAAAGACAAAAGGGGGATTTTATGTTGGAAAGTTCAATTATTAAAGAAAACAATTTAATAAATACCGAAAATAACAATAGGAGAAAACCTTGGGTCAGAGTATCTTCAATTGCTAAAGAACAGGTGATCACAGACAAAAATATATCCAAAAATAATCATTCAATGTTGGATTGAATAAAATAGCACGGCCAATTTTATTCTAACTCTCACAATTAATTAATTCAGATACGATCGTAAATTAATCCTAATTCTGAAATATCTAAACCAACGTGATCTAAATTAAATCAGAACAGCATTAAGAACAATAGCAACCAACAATAAACAAGTCCTACAAACGTTGTAAAACTTTAATCTATTATGCATTCTCCTAAGAAATTAACAAAAGCTTAGCATGCAATTATTAAAATCAAAGTGCTACTAAACATAGAACATTCAATACGATTGAATTCCTAATTAGCAAATACCCAATCCACAAATAATTATAACGGATCCAAATTATAATCAAAGAGAATTGAATAATAAACAAATAAATTGGAAGAACACAAATTGAATAATTATAATTGAATTAAAACTTATAAACAATGTCTCACACCTTATACTTTAGCAATGAACAATACTCTTTCCCAAGAGAGAGATTTAGCTACTCATAATTGTTAGAAATCTCTTTTCTTTGTTGTTTTTGCTCTAAAAACGGCTACCCTATTACAAGATAACTTAAACCTATTTAAACTAAAAACCTAGGGCTACAAAACACACAAAAACGTGCCTAAACGGACCAACTTCGCGCCCATCCAGGCGCCTGGGCACTGCACCTGGGCTGCACTGCCTTGCTGCCAACGTCCAATTAATTACGGTTTTGCCACTGCTTCTTCAGTTTTTCTGTTTAATTACGATTTTGTCACTGTTTCTTCATTTTTCATCACTTTAAGCTCAAATCCACCTAAAACATAGAAAAATATAAATTAATCCATTTTAAGTGAATAAAACATGCTCAAATCAAGTATTAATGTATATAAAATATATATAAATTGCATCCCATCAAGGAGAAAAGAAGTGTTTGCAAACTTCCAGAAACTACATACTATGTTGCAACATGCCCTAAACCACATAATCTAGATTGTAATGGCTGATGACACAGAACTACTACCGTACCCACATGCACATTGAAATATTTCTATCAAATCTGAATTCACAAGCACTACAACACTTCCAGAATCTTATAGTTAGGACAAGCCACAAAAATAAAGAACCTAGTCAAACCAAGTTTCTACTGCCTATTTTTATACATGGTCCTTTTATATTCAATCAAAACACACTATCTCTACAATCTACATATATAAAAATTTAGCATGGAGATTGTAATGATAGTCTCAACTCAACTAATCTATCAATCAACAATTTCAATTTAGGTATCACTACGCCAAAATCGTGAATAGGAGACACTAAATGAGCGGCGTAAAACAAAAATTGTGTAGCAATTAACTAAATGGTGACACAAAACTATTTTGTTGTCTTTATTTTAACAAAACAACGACACAAAGACGTCGCCAAAATGTTTTGTCAGTGGCGCGAAAAAGATTCAGCGACATGCATTCGACTAGTGTTGCAAAAAATCTTCCCCCGAAATACATACCGTAACACGCATTTGAGGAGTGTCGCCAAAATCTACGCGGCAAATACATTTTGTGACACATATTCTGCATATGTCACGAAAAAATTGCGCGCTAAAACTATTCGTGACACAAAACTTAAAATGGTGCTAATTAATTAGGCGCGAAACTTAATTAGTGACACCTAAAATATATTTCGCGACAAATGTTTAGCATTGTCGCAAAACGTCAGCGTGAAAAAAATAAATTTGACACTAGCATCATCCTTTCTTCAATTGGTGACACTAATGTCACCAATTTGAGACAATATGCGACTCTAATTGCATATACAGGCGCAATTTTAATCGGTATTACACTAAATATTAATTCACACCTATCATCATTAATTGACAATACCAAAAATAATCAATTCACACCTATTATTTTCTATCTATAAATATGTACTTTTATTTGAGAGAGTATCATCTATTGTAAAAGAAACATGCATTCGAAAAGGAAAGCAATTCACAAATATGCATAAATATTCTAATGTCTTTTTGTCTTCGATTTAGCTGATATACTTTCAAAATATATGCAAATGTTAAAATATTCTTGACTATTGCTCTCTTCTATAGGTTTGACGCTCTACAAATCGTCGATCCGTACACCTTGAGTAGTTCACCTACCTAGAAATCAGGGCTTTCATGCTTTGGTCTTTTGCTAGAGATCGAGACTATATTGCAAAAACATCAATCTTCGGCAAACTAGGATTGAAAAGGAGTTTCATCGGTGGGAGCGGCTATGAGGAGTGAGTCAATACGTCAAGATGCTGAATAATATATTGTTTGTTATGTATAATGCGAAAACAAATTATTTTGTTAGATATTATTTTTTGTTTATCTCATAGCGGATATATCGTCAAAATAGAAGCAAACGATGAAATATTTATGATCTTGATGCTCTTTGAGGTGTTCGACCCTCTACAAATGGGTGATCTATGTGCCTGGTAGTTCCACTACCTCAAGATCAAATTGTTTCTTTGTTCTTACAATGAATGCATGTCCAAACTATGTGCAGAGAATAACCATCAAAATTTGGACAAAGCTCACCATAATGTGCAGACTCGGTTATTTTTCATTTGCCGAGATCGATGGAGAATTTATGTAAATCTAATATGCTCACTAGGTCGGTCATTTTCCAATTACTACTGTTTGTTATGTAATAATAATATTAAATGAACATCTTTTATATATGTATTTTGTCGGATATTTTTTGTATATATATGTATATTCATATATATTGCATGTATATTCTTTTAGCACATAAATATAGGTAAGAAACCTTAATTTATTCAACAACAAAAAAGAGAAAAGTACTAACTAATATGATGCAATTAACCATCGAATATCATTTATATATATATAAATAATTAACCGATAAGTTTATTTATAACATATTGAAGTACTTTTAATGAATAAGTTTTGGTACAATTTATTTATAACATTGAAGTACGCTTATAATAAAATATTGTAGGTATAGTTTATTTATAACTTACATTGAATTGAAGTACGCTTAAGTGTTGGTACAATTTATTTATAACTTACATTGAAGTATGCACTCTTATTAAAGGTATAATTTACTATATACAGCGACGCTTGTGTTGCTAAATATCAAATTGGCGACACTAGTGTCGCTAAATATCACTAATTTAGTGACACCAACGTCGCCAAAGAAAATATTTCGCAAACAACTTCTTTGTCCCTAATTTGCGCAACGCATGCCTGATAATTAATTCGCACCTACTAACATTTAATTTGCACCTACCATTTTCTTTCTATAAATACGCACATTTTCACGTTAACAATCTATCCTTCATGATTATGTTCTCTCCATATATATATATATATATATATATTTTTCTTGCCCTCTATTTTGAAAGTATTTCCGTTGTTATGCCAAATTATTCAGCTGATATTCTTTCAAAATAAAAGGAAAGAATGAAATATTCTTCGAAGAAAGGAATAAAAATCCAACTATGCATGTGTAGAGTAATGAATTTTTGTTTATTTATGTATATCATATATATGATATTATTTTTGGTTTACCCTTTATTTAGATATATAATATTAATTCTTTTTGATTTAGGTCTTAGCTGATATCTCTTATCTTTTAGCAAATTAATATATATATATATATATCTATCTCTCTCGTAAGCCTTAATGAATTTATTCAACAAAAAAAGCAAAATAATAATATATAATATTTATTATGTAATTAATGCATGTTTTTCTTTTTGGTAATAAATGGATTGCTATTAAGCACAAAAATAGCATCCAAAGAGGCAACAAAACCGGATTAATATCCAGACATATCCGAAACAAGAAAAGTTTCAAGGTCCAAAGGAATGCTACTTAAGTTACAAGGAGAATAAGAAAAATCACAAGCAAAAGAAAGAGAATGCTTTGCCAGAAGATCAGCAACCGCATTGGAAAACTGGGCATTCCATTCCAAAAACCAACCTTTTGAAAAGAGATAGTGCCTAATACACAGAACTTGATTACTAGTATTCCACCCGCTTGGTTCCTTCCCAGAATTGATTAATTTAACCACTTGAAGAGCATCCGAAGAGAAAATTGAATTTCTCCAATTCTGCCTAGCTGCTTCCTCCATTGCCCTTTCCAAAGCCAGCACCTCGGCTTGGAAAGTAGAAAAAACCTCGGTGAGAATGGAAAAGGCTTGAATGAGAAGATCATCTTCATCCCTAACAATGAGAATGTAATTAATGCATGTTATTCAATGAAAAGGTATATTAATTTATGAAAGATTAATTTATGTATAGGACACATACGAACAAAAAAAAATAAAAATAATTTATTCTTTAGCGATGCAAGGTTCACCAATACTCAAAAAAACTTATATAGCGGATATACTTGCGTCATTAAATATATTATTCTAGTGTCACCAATAATCACTTTAGCGACGAAAGTGTCACTAGATATATTATTTAGCAATGCTAGTGTCGCCAATACTCACTTTAGAGATGCGAGTGTCACTAAATATATTATCTAGCGACATTAGCGTCGCCAATACTCAATTAAAATTGGATTGGTCTACCAATTTATATTGAATGCCTCATTTAATGGATCCATCCACATCCTTATATGTGTAATAAATTATATTTATGTTTTACGTTCTTAAAGGACTTTTAGTTTCTCGCTCATTTTTTATTCGCAGATTCATCATATCTGAAGCTGAAAACGATTGAACTCGACCAAGTCATTACGCATCGTAAGTAAGATTAATTTACACATATATATAAAGCAGTTTTTATATCTATAAGTTTATTCAATCGTATTGTAGTTTATTAATTTTATTATTCATGCACTTATATATTTTTATATATGTTTTTGTTTTGTAATTATTATTTTATATTTTGGTTAGTTTCATATGTTGATGCAATACTAAGATTATTGCATTAATTACTCAAATAATATATTGTGGAATGGATAAGTCATGAATATATTCGGATAGACGATCAGCTCATTTTGCCAAAGGTGTGGATGAATTTTTAGAGTTCGCGGCAAAAAATGTAAGTGATTGTAATGATGTTCAGTGTCCTTGCATGAAATGTGGCAATATGACATTGCATTCTATAAAGGACATAAAAGGTAACATATATTGGAACGGATTTGATAGCAATTATAGGCAATGGGTTTGGCACGGTGAATCCTATGAGTTAGCTGGTGGCGAGGCATCTTCACAGTTTGTTAATCAAGATTTAGAGTTTGATGAAGAAGACAGTGATAGCGAAGAAGATGTGGCATATAACAACATTGAAATGACTCATGATGCCTTTGATAATATGCATTCCGATATTCCCAAAAATCCTGATCAATTTGCACATTTGTTGGAAAAGGCAGACAAACCTTTGTTTTCAGGATGCACCAATTTTACCAAGTTATTGGCTGTTGTCAAATTATATAACTTGAAGGGTAGATATAGGTATTCTGACAAGAGCTTTGATGCATTGCTGAAGTTGTTATCTGAGATGCTATTGCGCAATAATTTTTGCCATATTTTATTTACTATGTTAAAAAGACCCTAAATGCTTTGGGAATGAAGTACAAGAAGATACACGGAAATTGTATTTTGTTTAGAAAACAGTTTGCAGATCTAATGCTATGTTCTAAATGTAGATCATCCAAATGGAAAATTGGAGAATATAATGCAATTACAAAAATGCCATCTAAGGTTTTATGGTATTTTTCATTGATTCCACGTTTTAGAAGAATGTTCCATAGTGTTTCAACCGCTAAGAATTTGCAATGACATGCAAATGAGAGAAAGACTATAAGAGGCAAAATGCATCACCCAGCGGATTCTCCAGCTTGAAAATTGGTTGACCGTTATTGGTCAGACTTCGCAGCAGAAGATAAAAATCTTAGACTTGGTATTGCAGCCGATGGAATGAATCCGCACAGTTTATTGAGTAGTGTCTATAGTGTTTAGCCTATGATCATTGTTGTGTATAATCTTCCTTCTTGGTTGTGCATGAAGCGAAAATTCATGATGTTGACTCTTCTAATATCTAGACCTAAATAGCCTAACAACCGTATCGATGTATACTTGGAACCGTTAATTGAAGACTTGAAAAAGTTGTGGGGCGAGGGCATTCAAGCTTTTGATGCTGATCGTCAAGAGGAATTCACTTTAAAGGCAGTGTTGCTATGGACGATAAATGATTTTTCCGTTTATGGTAACTTAGTCGGTCATTTAACGAAGAGATACCATGCATGTCCAATTTGTAGTGAGAATACTTTTACTATTCGCTTGCACAATGGTCAGAAAATGAGTTTTGTTGGGCATAGAAGATTTCTACCTCATAATGATCCATACAGAAAGCAAAAAAAGGCTTTCAATGGGTTTCAAGAATTTAGAGAGCCTCCGATACCATTGACTGGAGAAGAAATATTGGAAAATCTTAATGCTTGTACTTTTGACGACACAGAGAAATGCAAAAATTTATGCGGAGATGACGTTGAGCACTGTTGGAAAAAGAAGTCAATATTTTTTGACTTACAGTACTAGAAATATCTCCATATACGACACAACTTGGATGTATGAAGGAGAAAGTGGTCAAGACCTCAATTTCAATGTACACACGTGAATTTATAACATGTTGGCAAATTCACTAACCAAAAGCTTGTCTGCAGGCATCATTCAGGAGCATGTATCCCATATGGGAGTGTTGAGCAGTTGAGACTGCATTGGATTAGTGAAAGTATTGTAATATGCATTGTTGAATATGTTGTTGGTTATATAGTATTGCTTTGTTGAGCAATATATGCATGGAAGTGGATCATTATTATATATGAATGTGTGCATACATATGGTATGTTGGCTCCTTGAAATGGAACTGTTTGAGATGTTTGGTCTCTGTAAATGTAGTTGATTGATCCACCAGTGCTGTTGTAAATCTCTAGCACCTAGACAGTGTATATTGTTGTGTCATGTCGATACACTATATGTATAGAATGGTGATGGTTATTGTTTGAGATTTACTTATATTGAAACTCTAGGATGTAGGTTATATGTATTGTTGTACCCTGTCGGTATGTTATATGCTTAACTGAAATGATCATTTGTGTATGAGATTCTGTGGTAAGTTAGTATTAGTTTATAGTTGATGATTATGCCGTCCAAGTGAGAGATTGTTAGAATAATTATGTGGACTGCGCATAATCAAGTGAACTCACTTACTGGCTTTTGATGTTTCCAATAATGTGATTGGACACATTGTTTAAATTATAGTAATGAGGTTCATTGAAATCACTCTCTCTTTATTTTTTGGTGGGCCCATTAGACCAAAGGAACTCAATGTCTCTTTCTCAGTAGAATCCTATTAGAATTTGGACTCATTTCTATTTTATATATTATTATTATTATTATTATTTTGTGTGGGTTATAAATATGAGATGTGGGCCATTGTTTTAGATATACGTATTATTTTTAACTTAATGAGAAAGAGCAGAGGGTTGAGAGGGTTGGTTTCATAGTGGTCTCTATAACATGTTAATTGTTTTGTGTGCTCTATATCAATTGAGAATCAATGGCAGACTATGGTGAACGGTATGTTGATACGTGCTATTGAATAACATGAAATCTGAATGAGATAATAATTTATCCACTGCATTTATGTATTTATCTCATAATATATTTATTTATTTTCAACAGCAAAAACCAATAATCAATTCCATTAAAATTCTAAAGTTTATAGGAACAATTATCATCAGCAGACAACCTTCATAATCCAATTCTAATTAAAAAATAAAAATAAGTTCTATGCACAGCCTATAATTTTTTTTTTAGCACATAAAGTTCGTTGAAATTTTAAAGGTGATAACTCATATAGAATTTAAGTCTGAAAGTGAAAAAGGAGAAAGGAAAAGCAGAACAATCTGAGAGACAATTCAGTTCTTGACCGGATCAAACATTCCTGTAGAAGACAACATAGAGGATGAGGGTTCAATAATAATATGGGGACCAAACACCTCTGTACCAAAAGAAATTTTTTACTAACAAAACACAATGAACATGGGGACCAAAAGAAATTTATTACTATAAAAAAAATGGAGGATGAGGATATTCACTTGTTTCAAGAACATGGGGACCAAAACCTTTGTACCAAAATAAATTTATTACTATGTATCAAAACAAAATGAAGAAATTTATTAACAAAAGTTTGGTGAGAAAGAACAAAATTTACCTCCCATACTTATTCTCCACTAGAACCGTTGCCACAACCATACCCATGCCCATCTGAAAAGCAGTTTTTGCTTTGTTGCCACAACCATACCCATGCCCATCTGAAAAGCAGTCTTTGCTTTAACTTTTCCTTATAGTGGTCAGGGATGAAGACAAATTGAACTAGACTATTTAAATTTAACTAAACTGTTATTTTTTGTTAGATTTGATTTTTTAAGATATAACAATTTGTAATTTGGATAGATTTTAAATCGAACTAAACCGTTTGTGATCAATTTAGTTTGATTTCATTTAAATCTTTATAATAGTTTATTTTGGTTAGTAATCAAATCAAATTGTTTAATACTGCTCAATTTAAATATTTTTGAAAATTGCTCATCAAACCATTACTCATCCCTAATAGTAGTCACTGGTCAACTAATAATGCTCAATTTGGTGGCATAAGAGCATATACAATAGACTATTCAAAAGCTTCTTCTTCTCTATTTTAAAAAGATACATTTATTTTGTATAGTTTAAATGAATTTTTTAAATTAAAAATTTAAATAAAAAGAGAACTTGGCTCTTTAAATATAAAAAGCCAAATTCACTTTTTATATAAACATTAATTTATTATCCTATAATTTTTTTAGACATATTTATAATTAAATATATTAATTATAATTTATATTTTAATTTTGTAATATTATTTTGGTGTAAAAAAAATATATATATATATATATATATATATATATATATGAATTATAATTGTTTATTGAGAAACAGAAATAGTTCTATTTTATTTTTCTCTTATTAGCCGGTAAGCGGCCCACGGAGCAAACACCAAATAAAACTCCACTTTTATAACCAAATCCACTGCATACGACAAATCAAGAGGCCATTTGCTCGGTTTTACATGTAAAATGAGGGGAGTGAGCGCGGGTGAATTACTTGGCTTCAAGTGGACCTCACCAGTGGGACTCTCTTTATTACACAAATGTTTTATTAATTAGTAGGACAGGTGTAGTAATTACTTATTAAAGTTCGTCCCGGATTTGGCGTGCCAAAACATTGCCGGCAGGGGCAGGTGCTACGCAGCACTGATGAAAATGGATCTCATCGGTCAAATGAGCAGCAGTGTCCGTGTCTCCCCAGCCAAAAACCACATCGACCATCCGGACCGCAGCTTTTCCAAGAATGTAGGATCCTGCAATGCCTCCCACTATTCCGTCCACCACCACAAACATAGGGGACGCCGCCGCACCCACCAGCCCTGTGGCTAAGGCGGTGGCGGCGTACTCTCCGACTGTCCAGCCGGCAGAGTTTCGTACAGCTTGAAGAGCTTTCTGTGCTGCTTGTTGTCAGATGTGTAGACGTCCCACACTGCTATGCCTGCTGCGAAGATTAGTACCCATTCCTGCTGCCCCTAAAACTTCTGATGCTAGATTCACATTGAATCTTCCCCTCCCAGATGCCTCGATGATTTTATTGTACACCTGCATATTCATTCATCAATCTAAAATCATTTTTGTTTTAATCAACATTTCTTTTTCGGTAATTAATAAAATCGGAAATTTATAATTAATTACTTGCAGCTTTTGTACATCTTCCAGGTTCCTAAATGGCCCTTCAAACATTAATCTCAAGAGACGTGAGTCAGTAAAATTAATAAACCCCAGCTAGCTCATGATATAATATATAACTTCGGACGAGCTGTCCGAAAGACAAGCCGGTCGCCTTGAGAGATTTGACAAAGTAGCGAGAAACAGGCATGCTTTTCTTCCGGACGTACTGCAGCATGGCGTTCCTGAAAAGGGAAGCATCTTTGGCTAGGCGCTGGACGTTGATAACATTGTGAGGATCTATTTCTTGTAGAGCTCTCATAAGGTCTTTGGTATTCTTGCTGATTATTATTGAAACAGGTGATATGCATTTATAGAAAGTTATAGAAATTGTTTAAGTAAATAGATTTTTAAAATTATCTAAAATAGCATAGAAATTAATATCTAGAAAATATAATAGAAAAATCTAAAAATGTATAATCTGGCACTATGCTAGAAAAATCCAGAAACATGCATCTACCACCATGCTAGAAAAATCTAGAAACATATATCTAGCACTATGTTAGAAATATCTAAAACAATGTAATCTAGCACTACGTTAGAAAAATCTAAAATACTCACACCTACTTTAGATGTGTATAAATAGGAAGCCTAGCTTCCATATGTAATAAGAAACAACAAGAAATAACAAGTACAAAAAAAGCAATAAGCATTTGCTATTCAATCTATCTACTAGTGTCGTATATTTTTTTTTTCAATTAAACTCATTATCAATTGTTGTTCCTATTCATCAATCAAACCAAGAATATACATCTATTCAACCATCCAAAACTAACAATTTTGTCCAGGTGGAGCCTTCGCAGACTGTAGTTGTGCACGAACTGCACGGCATAGTTCACAGCGTACACCACGTAAGAGTAAATGTCATTAGCAATGCCAGATAGCTCCTCTTGCGCCGCCTCAAATTGTTTCTCTAATTCTTTCGCAGAATCCAAAAGCCCCAGCACCGTGTTGTAACAAACTTTGGTTTCGCGAAGGCACTCGGCTCGTTGGCTTTCAGAGTTGCAGTTGCAGTGTTCTGCTGCCTCTGCTTCTTGCTTGTAAACGACCTTAGCAAGCTTTTCGAGCTCTTTAACCTTCAGAATTAATGAGTCAGCAGGATCCGCCATTAATTTTAGAGAGACAAACACACGCACACGCACACGAAAAAAAGGGATAGTATTTGAACTGGCCTTGTATTTGTCACTGTGTCATGTGCTAGCTGGATCTTCGGATGCATACATATATATAGAAGAATTATACTATCAGCATAAGCGGATAGAAATTTCATGCCCATTGTAATTAAAAATTTGTTTTCAGCCATAAAGCTGAAATTCGTTGCCGTTAATAATGATTAAATACTGTGTTTTCCTGATGATTATCACCATTAAATTCCATAAGTAAAAGCTAATATTCAAAAATGGCATATTCGGTTAATCATATTCATAATTCACATTTTGGTGACATATGTTGGAATAATATTACAGATATAGAAAATATATAAAATACAGCATATAGATAATGCCAGCTGTTATTATTGTCACGTGTAAACATTAGTGAGTTAGTTACAAGTCACAATAATTATGTTAACAACCTTTCCTTGTTAATCATTATATATATACTTTAGTTGATGTAATCATTGATTGAATTAATAGAATACAGAGTTGATTTCTCTCTCTCTCTCTCTCTCTCTCTCTCTCTAATCTTCGTCTCTGTTAGTCCAGCAACTCCATTGGAGTTGTTCTTTAAGCTTGTGTTGTTACTTAGAATACAAGCAAACTGAGCTTGATCATCTTAACATGGTATCAGAGCTAGTGAGAGGTAAATCTTCCATTTGATTCATGACTTTTTTTTTTTTTTTTTTTTTTGTTTCGAAGAACAATTGCAAATTTCCGAAATCGTGCTTCTGTTTTGCTTCGAAGAACAATTGAAAGCTTTCGAAGTTAGATTTTGCTTTTTTTTTCTCTCTACGGTTTATACCTAGATTGCCAATTTCAGTTATCAGTTGGCCTACTTCCGTTTTTTTTCTCTCGAGAAAAATGTCTGTAAACCTAAATCAAACTTCAAGTCCTGATGTAATCGACTCAAATCATGAGTTGTTTCTGCACCACGGAGACTCACCTGGAGTCAGACTCGTCACCAAAGTCGTGGATGGTGACAACTATGCACATTGGAGCCGATCCATGATGATTGCTTTACGAGCTAAGAACAAGCTCGGCTTTATTGATGGAACCTACAAAATTCCAGATGAATCCTCACTCCATAGAAGTTTTTGGGAACGGTGTAACAGTATGGTCATTTCATGGCTCATTCATGCTGTTGGAACCGACATTGCAGAAAGCATTGTCTACTGCTCCACAGCACATGACATTTGGAAGGATTTGGAACAAAGGTTTGGAAAGGCAAATGCTACAAAAACGTATCAAGTTCAGAGAGAATTAGGATCTGTTAATCAAGGGAATTTATCAATTACAGCCTATTTCACAAAGATAAAGAGACTTTGGGATGAGCATTTCTCTTTAATGGCCATTCCCTCATGCTCATGTGGTTCTGCACAGGCTTTCACAGATCTGATTCATCAACAACACCTTATGCAATTCCTCATGGGATTAAATGAATCATACAATGATATTCGAGGTAACATTCTCATGATGCAGCCCCTACCAACAATGAATCAGATTTACAACATTTTGTTACAGGAAGAGAAACAAAGGAAGATATACAATCCCAGTGGAATTGTTGGGGATTCAGCAGCCTTGATATCTCATCATGAAGCATCAAGCCAGCAAAAGAATTTTGGATCTTAGTCAGGACAACAAAGACCCTACAACAAGTTTACCTCTACTGGAAGAACTATGGTTTGCAATCATTGCAAGATTCCTGGTCACATGGCTGATTCATGTTACAAGCTTCATGGTTATCTTGCTGGATACAAGTTTAACAAAGGAAGGAAAGGATATGGCTCTGCTCATCTTGCTTCCAATGATGGAGGAATTGTCACAACCGCCAGTAATGCTCCAGTATTCACAATTGACCAATACAATAATCTGCTCACATTGTTGAACAAGACCAATTCAGAATCTGGAGAATCTGGGAAGACTGAAGCATTTGCAGCCAATGCCTTCTTAGCAGGTAAAGGTACTTGTTTATTTTCTGCTGGTAGCAATTTAAATTGGATCATAGATAGTAGAGCAACTGACCACATTAGCCCTGATTTGAACCTTTTCTCTTCATATTCTAAAGTTCTCAAACCTAGCTTTATCACTATGCCAAATGGACAACAAGCTAAAATCCTACATATTGGAACTGTTATACTGAGTCCTCACATAACCCTTTCCAAAGTCCTTCACATTCCTGAATTCCATTTCAATCTACTTTGAGTTCAAAAACTTTGTAGTGATCTTTCTTGTCAAATGATTTTTACACCAACTTCTTCATTGATTCAGGTCCCTTTAGAGAACAAGGAAATTCTCCTTGGTAATCAAGCTGGTGGCTTGTATTTTGTTGCCAAAGACCTTTGTAGAACACAATGTGGTGGCATCTCTAGCATGATCAACTTAGCTTCTGATTCTGTTGTTAGTCATACTTGTAATAAACATGTTCCCACTATTTTACATTCTTCAAATTCTGCATCTCATGTACAAAATTCTTCTGAATTGTGGCATTATAGACTCGGGCACTTACCCTTTCATTCAATGAAAAACATAGTTGATTTTTCTTCTAATGCAAGTCTTCGATCTATTTGTCAAATCTGTCCACGTGCTAGAATGCATAGAAAATCTTTTGCTCACAGCCAAAGTACAACTACACACATTTTTGAGCTTATTCATGTTGACACTTGGGGACCATTTAATCAAATTTCCCATAATGGCTACAAGTATTTCCTTACCATAGTAGATGATTATTCAAGAGCCACATGGACTCACTTTCTCTCTCACAAAAGCAATGCCATTTCCATTTTAAAAGCCTTTGTCACATATGTTAAAGTACACTTTAACACCTCTGTCAAAACAATTAGAACAGATAATGCATTAGAATTGTTAGATAGTTCAGCCAAACAGTTCTATTATTCTTTTGGCATTGTTCATCACACTTCTTGTGTTGATACACCACAACAAAATGGTCTGGTGGAAAGAAAACATAAACACCTTCTTGAAACTGCCCGAGCCCTTTTCTTTCAATCCAATTTACCTAAAGCTTATTGGAATGAATGTATTTTGACTGCCACCTATCTTATCAATAGATTTCCTTCCTCAGTCTTGCATAACAAAACACCATATGAATTACTTTTCAATCATCAACCATCTTACACACATCTCAAAGCCTTTGGCTGTCTTTGCTTCATTTCTACTCTCAAAAGGCAAAGACATTAATTCCAAACTCGAGCTCACCCTTCCATCTTTGTTGGTTATGCATATAATCAAAAGGCTTATAAAGTTTTGGACCTAGATACTAATAAGATTGTTATTACTCGTGATGTTACCTTTCATGAGAATTGTTTTCCCTTCCACAACATTGTTTCACCATCTTCCAATATCACAATGCCTTTTCCCATTTCAGATTTTTCAAATTTTCAATTTCCAGTTGAGTTTCCTGTTACATTACCTATTGTTCAGACTCCTTCTTTTATTGTTGATTCACCTTCTTCCTTACACACTGTTCCTTCTCCTCCTCCATCTTCCTCTTCCACTCTTCCTTCATCCTTAATACCTAGGAAATCTGCTAGAGAGCATAAAGCTCCCACATATCTACAAGATTACATTTGTAATTCAGCCACCAGCTCTTCTTCTCATTGGTGTAATCTTGTCTCTTTCAATCATTTGCCTTCTCATTCACAAGCTCATATTACTTCCCTACAAAGTTTCATTGAACCAACCTCTTTTCACCAAGCTTCACAGGATCCAAATTGGATTGCTGCCATGCATAAGGAAATCAATGTCTTGACTGCTAACCACACTTGGGATATAGTTTCATTACCTAAAGGAAAGAAACCTATTGGCTGCAAGTGGGTATACAAAATCAAACTCAAGGCTGATGGCAGTTTAGAGAGATATAAGGCAAGATTAGTAGCTAAGGGTTACACACAAAAAGAAGGGGTTGACTATTTTGACACTTTTTCCCCTGTTGTCAAAATGACCACAATTAAAGCTGTTATAGCTACTGCTGCATATAAAGGGTGGGATTTGTTTCAATTAGATGTAAATAATGCATTTCTTCATGGTGATTTGCATGAAGAAGTATATATGCAATGTCTCCCCGGTATTTCTCACTCCACTGATCAGGTTTGCAGACTTCACAAGTCCTTATATGGTTTAAAACAAGCCACGAGACAATGGTTTGCTAAACTTAATGAAGCTCTTCGAGCAAGAGGCTACATTCAGTCCAGAAATGACTATTCCTTATTTTTGAAAACTTCTAAAGGAAAACTGACTATTTTAGCCATTTATGTTGATGACATCTTGGTCTCTGGATCTGACAAGGAAGAAATTGCTCATCTTAAAGGCTATTTGCATTCAGTTTTTGGAATTAAGGATTTGGGAACATTGCACTACTTTCTTGGTTTGGAAGTTACTACCACTGATCGTGGTTTTATTCTCACTCAACAAAAGTTTACATGTGAGATGTTAAAGGAATTTGGTGTTCCTTCTTGGAAATCCAAAGTTACTCCTTTACCTCAGCATTTAAAGTTGCTGCCTACAGATGGAGACTTACTGCCTGATGCTTCTTTATATAGAACCATTGTTGGAAAATTGAATTTCTTAACCAACACTAGGCCAGATATTACTTTTGCTGTTCAAACTTTGAGTCAGTTTATGCAAGCTCCAAGGACTGCACATTTAGCAGCTGCTCATCATCTGTTACAATATTTACTTGGCACTCAAGGCCAAGGTATTTTACTTCAAGCTGCTGATACGTTGAAGCTCCAGGTCTTTTCTGATTCAGATTGGGCTTCTTGTCCCATTACTCGCAGATCAGTAACTGGCTATGTAGTCATGCTTGGTAATTCTCCAATTAGTTGGAAATCTAAAAAGCAAGGCACAGTTTCCAAATCTTCTTCTGAAGCTGAGTATCGAGCAATGTCCCAAGCTGCTGCAGAGATTACTTGGCTCGTACGGTTACTTGAAGAACTTGGTCTTCATTCCCTCAAACCAGTTTCTCTTCACTGTGACAATCAAAGTGCTTTGCATATTGCCAAGAATCCAATTTTTCATGAGAGAATCAAGCACATTGAGCTTGATTGCCACTTTACTAGAGACAAGGTTCTGGAAGGTCTTCTTCAGCTCTCTTATCTTCCTACTCAACATCAACTTGCTGATGTTTTAACAAAAATATTGGGGTCTCAGCAACATAACACACTAGTGAGCAAGCTGGGAATGGTCTCGAATTCTCATCCTCAGCTTGAGGGGGGGTGTTGGAATAATATTACAGATATAGAAAATATACAAAATACAGCATATAAATAATGCCAGCTGTTATTATTGTCACGTGTAAACATTAGTGAGTTAGTTACAAGTCACAATAATTATGTTAACAACCTTTCCTTGTTAATCATTATATATATACTTTAGTTAATGTAATCATTGATTGAATTAATAGAATACAGAGTTGATTTCTCTCTCTCTCTCTCTCTCTCTCTCATCTTCGTCTCTGTTAGTCCAGCAACTCCATTGGAGTTGTTCTTTAAGCTTGTGTTGTTACTTAGAATACAAGCAAACTGAGCTTGATCATCTTAACAACATATATCATTTTTAACGTTTTTTTATTTTTTTTTCCGGTTCTTAAAATGCTTTTGGCAATGGACTAAAGTACTCTTGACATAGTTTTTGAAAAATTAAAAATAATTTTTAGAATTTAAAAAATGCTTTTAGAAGTGTTTAATTAATTTTTTAAAAGTACTTTTAGTTTTCAAATTTTTTTTTAACTAAACTCAATAAAAATTTATTTTTTTTAAAATATGTTTAAAAAAAATATGTGAAACAAAATCTATTATACAAAACAAGATCTAAGGACTATTTGAAAATATCTAACATGACGAGATATATCATTTTCTCACAATTTTATTTTTGTGGTTCTTGAAATGCTTTTGGTTTTGGACCAAGTACTGTTCGAAAATATCTACCAATTTTTTTTTTTTTTTGCGTAATGATATCTAACAAATTAGTATGGTTACATCATTTATCTGACAGGTTTATTGATTGTGGTATACAATTCAGATCAGTATATCTCTGTACATGGACCAGTACTAGTTTGGTGACATATTTCATTTTTCACGTTTTTTTTCCTTAAAAGGTTTATGGTATAATGGACTAGTAGTGTTTGAAAATATCTAACATGATGACAATATTTATTTGACATGATTATTAATTGTTTATGTATTTGTGTATATTATGTCTAATTTTAGATAAATTAAAACTATTTCTTTTAAATTTGAGAAAGTATAAAGTGTTTTCTTATCCCTTTTTAAATTTAAATTTGTTAATTTAACCCTTTTTTGTCTTAGACATTCTTATCCCTCAAACTAAATTCTAAAAACAGATCAATTCAAATTTTGACGCCAATCTAACATGTTTTAAAACATCAAATATTAAAAAATTTCATTTTCTTTTTCATAACCCAAGCCACGGATAAACTACTCATAATCTTCAAATTTTATAATTTTTCCACAATAATACAACAATAAGCTTCTAAAACATAATATCAATCATATACATACAGGAAGTGAGCTTAAGCTTAAGCTTCCAAACTTGAACCTCAATGGTAATTCTCTAACTAAATCTTCTCCCACATGCAAAGGTAAGGTTTGGAAGAGGGCTGGATGGGTAACAGTACTTTGGTACAAAAATCCGGTCAAGATATGGCCGAATTTTTGAAGTTTTTGATGAGGCATGGGTGACAAAATTTGAGAAAGTTGAGGAGTTTTGGGTATGTTTAGCTCAATCCAAGACCGACCAATGGCAAAGACTTAAAATAATTTTTTCAGTTTTTTCCTCAAGCACCACCGGGGGCCAATGAAGGAAAAAAATGACATTTTAATTTTTTTTATTTTTTAAAAATACTCCTCACTAAATCACTCATTTTTTCAATTAAAGAAGATTATATTGGTCTTTTACTATTAAAGTCAAAGATTGCGGGAGAATTTGGATTGCCCACGTTGCTAGCAAGTTAATGAAAAATGTTGACGCTTTTAAAAAAATTGAAAAATGCCCATAAGTCAATAATTTTCAAGAAGAAAAATTAAAAATATCCTCTCAATTAATTAATACCTTCACCAATTTTTAAAGATTTTTTTTTTTTTTAAAGGTTTGTTAGGTTTTTTTACTCCATTCCACTTTGCCCCATCTCTCACCCTTCTCCTCTCTTTTTTTTTGTCTCATTTCTTCTCTTTTTGTATGTCGCTGATAATAACTCGGATTAAAAAAAAAACAGCAAAGAGAAACCAAATGCCGGCCATGTTTTATGCATTTCACTTTTCAAATCCAATTGTATAAAACTCTTTTTTATGTAGGTAGTTTCTATTTTTGAATCTCCATATATCCACATACATTGTTCATTTTTTGTCCACTTTCCATCATAAAATATTTGTATTGGAATCAGGTCCATTTTGCTACAATTGGAACAATTTAAAAATAAAAAATGATGTTAAATAATAATAAAATAATATATTATCCCAACTAAAAATATTAAACAACACGTAAAATGTTGACCTTGCCATAAAGTAGGGGGCCTCGCCCAATCTAGACGGGGTTATAGGCATAAAAAATATTTCTCTCTACTTAATACCCCAACTCAATTGGATGGGGCCCTCTACTTTGTAGCGGAGTCAACACTTTATTTGCTTCAGTTAAGTATCCCACCCCATTTTATATACCCCTTGTGTATGTCTTGTCTGTTGGGCGGGGTACATCGCCTTCAACCTCGGGCAAACACTGTTTAGATTGTGTTTTTTTTTTTCATTGTTGTTTTTTTTTTCATTGTAATAAATTTCAAAACACATACTGAAGCATAAAACTAATATATATGACTTTTTAGCAATGATTTTAACAAAAAAAATGTAATTATTTCAATGATGATTGTAACCAAAGAAATGCAAATTATCTTTCTCAATATTAAAGATGCAATGCAATTGTTTTTCTGTATACCCAAAATACTTTGAGAATAGAGCTCTAAATAAACTAAATGGTGTTGAACTGCAAAGATAATCAAGAGGGAGATTTTAAAACACAATTTTTTTTTCTTCTAAAAAGAGCACAAAAACAATATTGTTCACGTTGCATAATGGTTATTGATGGTGAAAAATACAAAATCAGAGCAATAAAAATCGGGCGGGTGGGGGAATTAATTAAGATAGGGTATTTTTTGGTTTTTCCTCATGAAAATTGATAAATTATGAACATTTTTCAGAGTTTTTAAAACCATATGCATTTTTCATTAATCACTTGCCCACGTGGACATCTATCCAAATTCCCCCAACCAAAATTCTAAACGAGTTTTCAATTAAAATACTCTAGAATTTTAAATAGACCATTTTTAATTGGACTCATAAATAAAAATTTGCCAAGCTCAATGATTTTAAAGTTTAAAATCCAAATAAAGTGGATCCAAAACCAAATTAAAATATCAATGAGTTTAAAATTAAACTCTAAAATTTTATTTGGATAACCAAGCTCAAAGCTTAGTCCAATTTAAATTTAATTTGTTTAAAATTGATTTATAGTCCAAATAAAAATAGGCTATAAATTTAAATAAATAATCTAATTGAATTATTTTAATAAATCAAAAGAGTCCAATAAACATGGATTATTTTAAATAAATTTGGGTTTCAAATAAAGGATTGTTTTAATTAAATTAAATTGTCTAATAAATTCAAATGGACTTTTTAATTTAAAATTAATCGGCTTTCAATCCATTGCCAATTAAATAAATTTGGCATACACCCAAATTAAATGCCAAATAATTAAAATATTCAATTAATTTAAAAGGACTATTAATTTCTAAATATTTTAAGTAGTCAAATAAAAATTAAAAATATATAACAATCCAAAATTAGCTTTCAAAATTAATAGTCAATCAAATAAATGACTATTAAATAAGTTTTTCTCAAATAAAATTTTATTAAATAAATTTTTCTCAAATAAAATTTAAATGGTAAAAAAATTGTTTTAAAACATCAAATTATGAATTTATTATTTGGCATATAACTCACAAAGTCAAGAGTCGTCAAATAATAAATTCAACGAACTAAAATTGTTTGACTATTTCTAAAAAATCAGGACTAGCCAAATAAAATGCTAAAAGATATTTGCATATGATTGAGACTTTGAAAGACATCAACCTAGTTGGAATATCTCTTTGTTCTCATGATGAATAAATATTTTAGTCTAAAATTTAACAAAACTATTCTTTCAAATTTTCTCAATCAAATAACCCAAGCAAATATTTTTGTGATTATAAAATCAATCAAATTTTAAATTCTCAAAGTTAAACATTTCAAATAAACTACGGTCGATTTAATTCCGCGAAAAATACGTAGGCAAAATGATCCAATGCTAGGTGCAGTTCAAATTCCAAATAAATTATCCAAATTTTTAAAAATCCAAGTTTCTAAATCCAAAATTCCAAAATTTCAAATCTCCTAAATGTTCAAAATAATCACCAAATTTTTTTTTTTTCAAGAACTACAAGTGATTTGATTCTTTTAAAATGGGTATGTAAGCAGCTCAGGACTTCGAATTGAGTGCAAATGAAAAATATTTTCAAAAATAATTTTCTCATTAAATAATTGGAATTAAAAAGTATTCCCTTGTATTAAAAGATTGTTATTAAAAGTTATATAGCTTTGAATGGGTCGAACTGCATTTTTAATAAACTCTTATATCCTTTAAAAGAATATAGTTGAGACATTGTCTGTGAATGTTAATTTTTTTGCAACTAGATAGGATTCAAAGACTCAAAAGGGTTCAATCAAGTTTTCAGTTTTGATTTCAAGAAAATATTTAGTCTGGTGGTAAAACCAATTACCATTTATGTGTTTTCTCACCATTGCTCTCGCCAAAAATTGGACAATCCGCTAACTTGACTTCAATAATGCATTTCTTAACGGAGATGGTGTTCATGTCTCAGGGTCTAGGCTTTGAAGATCCAAAAAATCCAACTCAAGTGTGCCGTTTACACAAAGCAATTTATGGACCAAGCTCCAAAAGCTTGGTTTGAAAAGTTGGGTATTGTGTTATATTCATTAGGATTTCATCATTCCGAGTCTGATCATTCTCTCTTCATTTGGCATACACAGTCATCAACAATGTATCTCTTGACATATCTTGATGATCTTATTGTCACTGGCAGTAACAACTCTGAAATTCAATGGCTTTTCACCAGGTTAAATACTATTTTTGCACTCAAAGATTTAGGGCCTCTAAATTTTTTCCTTGGCATTGAAGCAACTTTCACAAGTGCAGATCTATTTCTCTCACAACAAAAGTACATTGATGACTTGCTTTCTCGAGCAAAAATGTTTGCAGCAAAGCTGTTACTTACAACGATGATAAGCGGTTTTCAACTTGCACCCAATAATAGTGACTTGTTTCATGATCCATAACTTTATCGAAGTATTTCAGGTGCTCTTCAATATGTTACAATCACTCACCTTGAAATTGCGTTCTCAGTAAAATGAATTTGCCAATACATGCATAAACCACATGAAAGTCATTGTAAAGTCATTAAAAAGTATTTTGCGCTATCTTCGAGGCACCACTCAATTTTGGCCTATACTTGAAGAAGTCTAGATTGATGACTCTTGTTGGCTTCGCAGATGCTGACTGCCTGATGATAAAAAATCAACTAGCGGTTAATGCATGTTTTTTGGATCAAATATGGTCACCTAGAGTGCAAATAAACAAACTATTGTTTCACGTCCCTCATGTGAAGCTGAGATTCGAAGTTTGGCATATGTTACTATTGAAGTTGTTTGGCTTCAATCCTTGCTTTGCAAATTAAAGGTTCCTCTCTCTCAACAACTAGTAATGTGGAGTGATAATCAAAGTGCCATTGCCTTAACTTACAATCCGATGTTTCATTCTAGAACAAAATACATTGATATTGACGTACACTTTGTTCTTGAGAAGGTCAATTATAATCATATGTGTATGTTTGTCATGTGCCATTTGTTGATCAGATTGCTGACATTTTAACAAAGTCACTTTCTGCTCCCCGGTTTCAAGATCTACAGTCCAAACTCATGGTCATTGAGTCGCATGTTCGCTTGCAGGGGATGTTAGAAATAAACATTTGTAACCAAACAAATAATATGAACAAGGATTGTAAACTTTGGCTTTTGTATTCTTATCTCATACATTCATTAGCTGATTAGGTTAGTCTGGTAGTATATATTTATCTTGTATTTAGTAGAGTATAAATACATAGCAGATTGTATTTTTATAGGGAATATATACAAAAATCTTTGTGATTGCATTTGATATTTTAACGTCTTCCTCAATCCTATATTTCTAAATTATCAAAAGCTAAATATCTCCATCAATTCTTCTATTGAAAAGTTTTTAGTCCTAAACTTTATTAGGTGGCCATGTTAGTGTCCCATAATTTCCCATGTGATGCTTCTTTGTTTTGTTTTGATATAATTCCAAATGTGATACATAATTTATCAAAAATAGAAAATACGACAGTACGCTGTACCTTTTTGACATTTTGACATACATGTACAAGTACAGCTATATAATTTAAGTTAAAACTAATATATATATATATATTATTAAATTATAAAAGCAATCAGAGGATCCAGGTCCAATATTTAAATGGTCAAATTACACTAATTATAGGGAACAAAATTTAAATTTCCACCTCCACCATAAGATCATCGAAAATATCATCTTAAAAATTATATAGACTGTCGCTTAAGTTATTTTAAACATCCATGGCGTTTAAGACAAGCGACTACTAGCTTTCAAAGTTCAAACTGATACTTGAAAAATCTTAAAAATTAGTGTTAGATCCAAAAATACACTATAAACAAAAAAGGTGACAGAAAAAGGACTAATATTTAAATAAATTAACCTCACCGACCCAACCGTTGGAATCCCAAAATGGCCACCTACACAAATACAATTTTTGTTCCTTTGGACTGCAAGCCTATCCATACTACAATATCATTAATTACAACCAAACCCATCACATAATTCCTTCAACGCTACCACTTTAAATTAATAATTTACCGTCCCCCCAAAAAAAAAAAAAAACACTTAACCAAGGTACATTGACATCATATGGCAAGCCATTAGGACAAATATCTTTGCGCAGCTGGATCTCACCGAGCCTCCCGTAGACTTTTCCAACTTTACCCCTCTGAAAGGATACGTGCACGCTTCGTAACCTGCTCACCCAATACAACCAAGTTCCGATGCATCAAGATTTCGTACACTCAGAGACAATAAAATAACAATTAAATGGAAGAAGGAAAATCGAAATACGTACTGGGATCATTGGAAGTGACTAATCCAGTGCGGTTGAAGTCACAGTTATAATCCTGTGGACCAAATGCCTGATAATACGAGTTCATTGCGTACGATGAGTGCGATCTCACCGTATTGGGTTGGAAGCAAGCCCCTCCATCTCTTATTGGATTGCAGTCCACTCCTGTCCTGCTGCACACGTAGTCTAAGTTCTTCTGCAGTGCTTCATCACTGGCGTCCGATCTCGGCACGCACCATTTCCTGCTCGCATCACCGGACGATGGTGGGTGAGCCGTACTAGCCGTGGGACCCAATGGGGGAGCCGTACTAGCCGTGGGACCCAATGGGTGAGCCGTACTAGCCGCGGGACCCAAAGCCTAATGAAAAGCGATTCAAATGGACGAACGGTAAATATTGTCATCATTACGAATGCCTAATCAGGTAGCATTATTGTATCATAGTCCACAATGTACGGTAATCCTGTCTTGAATATAGCCCAAGGGGCACATCTTTTGAGAAAAAGGCAAGGGCGGGAACCTTTTTTTAATGCTTTGTAAAATATTTATGACGGTAAGGCCCCTAGAAACAAAACTGGAAAAAACTACATAATGCGAAATGCCAAGGCATAGACACTAGGAGGGCATTTCTGTAAACTGGCAGCGAATACCCGATTCTCTCTGTTTATGCATTGAAACTAGCTGACAAGTATCAGAGCTAACAGTTTAGAAAAAAGAGTTCATGGATATGTTAAAGCACATTCAAGCCTTGTGAACTCGGCCACGTGTCGAAGAGATATTGACAAAATCATAAGAAAGTCGATGATGAATAAATATCGCCGACGTAAAAAGTGTGGACCACCACAGGTAAACATAAGAGAAACAGCAGCACTATGACTTATATACCCCTCCTATTAAAGGAAGAGAAGAATAAATAAATTACCTGGTCATTCCGCAAAATGCCCACGTCGTAAACCGGAGTCAGATCCGGTTTGAACAACCCGTAATTCTGCTCCGAAACAGACGGTTTCAAGTTCTCATTGAACAGAGAGAAAATGTACGTCTCGAAGGTCCTGTTGGGCATCAATGGCGTTCCCTTTCCGGAACTGACGTGCTTCACGAGATTCCCGTTGTACGAAAGCGCGTTCTCGACGTTCACACCCGGTTGATTCGGGTCGCCCACCGAGGGCCATCCGGTCTCGGCAACGACAATATCCACGTCGTCGAATCCCAGAGTCTTCATCGCCGAGAAAACAGCGTCCATCTGAGCGTCAAACATGTTCGTGTAGTTTAACCCCGTGGCACTGTCGAAAACGCCGCCGTTCGGCCTGAAGAGAGCGTAGTTTAGCGTTTCCGGCGAGAACCCGAAGAAAGGGTAGGGGTTTATCATGAACGGCGACTTGGTCTGTCTGTGGTACTCGAGCATCGGAGCAAATACGATTTTATCGTACCCTCGCCGGAACCGCGCCGCACTTGGCGGCTCCGAGTTCGGAGCAAGAATGCCGAGAGAGTGAGGCGTGGAGACCTGAACATCAGTAACATTCGCAAGCTTCAAAGCCGAGTGCAAGCTCTTCATCGCCGGCAATAGATGCGCGATCAGGCTCTTATCGGAGGTGGCGACGATTTCGTTACCCACGGCGATACGGTTAATTGCGGTTCGCGGGTGAAACGGCGAAATATTGTCAGCGACCCATGACTGTGCCGCGGGAAGCTTCGCGAGCACTGGAACGTCGCCGTTTCCGACAGTTATGGTCACGGCAATGCCGGTATTTGCAAAGGCACGGAGGATGTCGGGGTTGGCGTCGAAGATCTTGACGCGATCGATGGTGGTCTTGGTCTTGAGGAAGGTAACGACTTGAGATGGCGGCGGGAGGTTATCGGCGATGGTTCCGTAGTTGACGCCGATGGTGGCGGCGGCGGAAGCCATGGAAGGGTAGAGGAGGAGGTGGGAAGCATAGAGGAAGACGAAGAGGCAGTGAAGTAGCATGGGTTGGGGTGTGGGTTTAGAGGGATTTTCTTCCATTGTTGATTAAAAAGCTATCAGAGAAAGTGGAGGGTTTTGGAGAGTAGAGTGGTGTGGGGGTGTGTGGAATTGGAAATGTGGAGATTTGGGAAGGTTGGAAATTCGCTGGCATCTGGAATTTGGTATCAACTAGTTTTGTGTTGTGTTTGTTTTTATCTGATTGGAGAAGAAGGTTGAGGATGTGGGGGCCAGTTAATATGCTTTTGATGGTTCTTGTTCAATCGGATCGTGGTTATACGCGCTTGATCAATGGCAGTGATTGATAGGGAACGAGTGACCGACTGTAAAACGTGGGGCAGTGGGCCGTAGCTTTGTCCATTTGAGGATATTAAAGTTTCATTATACATATACACACACACACACATATATATATATATATATATATATATAAAGTCTTCATGATTTACACTTCAATGGCATAAAGGTAGCTAGATTGTGGATTTTGATTTCAAATGCACTTAAAGTCATATTCCTTATTTGGAACATATTTAATATCAATACCAAAACGTTTAAGAAATACTGTTTAATATAAGCATATGCATGATGTGGTTTTATGCGCAAGATGAATTGAGCTTTTCGGTTTCATCAAAAAAAAAAATTGAGCTTTTCTGCATAACTATTATTATTATTATTATTATTTTGTTTGGGTGAATTCTTCATAACTATTATTTATGCCTTTAGGGGAACTTCTTTATATGATGTATTGTGTAGAACAAGCCACAATCTTGTTGTCTAACATAACATAAAACTCTTGTCAAGATCAGTTTAGATGGAACTTTTATCCTTTTCTTTCAATTAAAGCAATTTTTGAAGCAGTTTTTATTGCGTAGATGCAGTTCTTGTAGGTAATATCGATGGTAAATATTGTTGTACATATGGTGAGGTATCAATTATAAAGATTTTAAGATTTCCCTTTTTTATATGCTCAAATTTTGTGGTAAGAAGTTTCCATGAGATGATTTAGAATTATGTGACCATATCCATATAGATGACTATTTTTACTTTTTACTTTTTATTTTATTTTTTGCTTTTGCTTTGGTGGGTTTTTATGAAATCCTCTAAAAAAAATTTCAAATAAAAAAAATTAAATTTAATAGATGCAACTATATTTGTCATTTCAAAATCCATGCCTGTTGTATATATGGAATACTATAACATGGAAAAAGAATAAAGTTGTTTACAAGTCAGGGAAAAAAAAAATAGAAAACCCCAAATCTGCGCATCTGTTCAAGCAATTCAAGACTAATAAGGAAGCAATTACTTCTAGTCTTAACCAACCTCACAATTTTGCAAAAAATTACATTGTTAAATAGGAAAAATGCACGTGTGCTTTTTGATATCCAACATAGCAATGCATTACACTGAAGATACACATGCAAGAAAGGGGGAAATTGAACAAAAAACAAGGGGGAAAAAAAATGAGACATTGCATAGAAAATTCAGCAAAAATGGTTAAACTCAGTAAATAGCCAATCTAATCAACCACAACTTCAAATCTTCTTTCTCTACATTGTTTTCAAAGCACCTTCCAGCTTCTAAAACATTATAAAAATGAAATTCTATTCAACCATATATGATATAATATAGTGAGTGCAAAACATAAACTAGTTTTTTTTTTTTTAATGGAAGTTATACTGGCGTTGCAATTCGGTGGTCTTCTCAGGCCAAATGCAAAGCTAGATTCTCTAAAACATCTATGTATGTTGAAGTGCAATTTAGCACCACTAAAGTTTGTCGTACGAATGAGCAATGATGACCAAAATGTATGAGCTATGATGATCAGAACTTGCAAAACAAGATGGTCGTGAAGATTCTAGGATACCGATGTGGTATCAATCAAAGATACTCCAATACTCAAGTTAGTATTATGATTTTTGATAGCTTTTGAGAAAGTTTGAGTATTTTTATGTGTACCTCAATCATGTTGAGCTTCAATTTTTATATGAAAAAGTCTCCTATAAGTTTGCTCCAACTAGCATGTTGAGCTGATTTCTCATAATCATATGATGGTTATTGACTTGATTCCCTAATTTTGTTTTGGCTGGGAAAATCTAGGAGATTTTCTAATTGTGAGGACGCTCGTATGATTGAACCTATGATGAGAACTCGGAAAGGTCTGAGTCTTATTGGTCTTGGAAAATGTAAATGTGCTGACTTGTACGAATTATGATGATTTACTTTCTCTTATGTAGGTTTTCTTGGTTGCTGGAAGTCTCGAGCTTAGCTTAATTTGTACTCTTGGGTTTGGATCTTCTAGTGAGTTATTCATTTGTAAGAGTTTTCCTATTTTAGACAACTCTTATGATGATGTGTCATGCATGTAGTATTTTACTCACACATTGTACAAATAGATTTCACGATAAATATTCAAATCTTGCATACAAGATGCAAAAATCCAAAGAAAGGAAAGGCAAAGGTAGTCCGAATCTTATATGCATGATGCAAAAACCTAGAGGGTAGTGGTTTTGTGGAAAAAAATGTTGATTCTCTCTAAGTTGATGGTATATCTGGAGGAGAAGGATCACCAATATCTAGTGACTTAAGGCACACTTGATGTTGAATGGGTGATTCTTGATGGTTCGAGTGATCCAGTGGCCGTTAACGCTGATGTAGTCCTTCTTCTCCATCAGTGAGCAATACTCAGGATCTGTTTGATATAGTTTTTACTTTTTCCAGAAAAAATTTCCCAAAAAATCACTCTTTTATTGGCATTGGTTAAAAACCCTTTTAAATGCTTGAAGTATTTAAAAAAAAAAATATCCAAACATTTTGATAATCAGCTTTTAATCTTTAAAACTGTTTGTAGCTTTTAAAAATCTATGTCAAATATGGCTTCCATTTAAAGAGCCCGCACAGTGTATGTTCAATTTTTGCATTTTTTATTTATTTAATATTTATCTATTAAGACCATTCAACCGTTAGTTTAATCAAACGACCCAAAGCATGTTGAAAAAAGTTTAAAATGTGTTTAACATAACTTTTGGAATGCAGTTATCTGCATTATAGAACCATTGTAATTGGATTGGATGACTAAGGGTGAAAGTTGAAAAAAAAAAATACTTATGTAAGTATTAGCTAATGCTGGTTATAGTTTATTAGACATCTTAATCAACTACAAATTTGAAAGAAAAATAAAAAAACTAACACACTTTGAAGTTGTGTTCAATTAAGTATCTTTTTTTTTTCCCTTTAACTTTATAATTAACTTACATGCCTAATAAACTTTAACTATCACTTGATATAATCAAATCACTTGATATAATCAAATTATATACAATTTGGTAGAGAAAATTTAAAAAAAAAAAAAAAAAAAACAAAACAAAACTAAAAGTCAACCATGTTATCAAATGAAACCTTAGTATTTTTTATTTTATTTTATAGTTAATTTAGATGCCTAAAAAATATTCTGACTACCACTAATTAACACTTGTGACAAGCAAATTGCACACATTTATCTAGCTTTAAAAAAAATGAAAAACCAATACTAAAAGTCAATCATGTTATGGACACCTTAGTATTTTTTTTATGTCTAATAAATTCTTACTATCACTAATTAACACTTATGGTAAGTAAATTTCACACATTTAATTGAGATAGAAAAAATAAAAAACTAAAACCAACCGCATCAACAAACGGCAAAAACTTCCAATAAATACGCCTTCCAGTTTTAAAAATTCACATACTCCTCTTATAGTTTCAATTTTTTTATTGATAACAAAAAATAATATTTTAACATAAGATTATACTCCATATATTATTTTTCCCTTTCGAACTAATGATAACTGTTTCATTTTTTGTTTTTTGTTTTTTTAATATTGACTGTCTTTCGAAAAATCTTTGTAATATTTATATATAAAATTTTATGGGAAGAAGTCATATGTAATTTCCACTTTGTGTTTAATAATAATTTTTTTTAACAAAAAAATAAAAATAAAAACTGTTCCATCTTCATCAAAAGTCAAAACCCACATTCCTTTCCATTCTTGTTGTTTTGTGATGGTGGGTATTTTTTGTTTTAGATTGTATGGGCCTCAAGAAATTTGGGCTTCCAAGTGAGGCTACAGTTCAACTTCGAAGTTTTGAGTTGTTGACTAACAATCAATACCTATAAAATTCAAGTAACTTCTCTATAGGGAATAGAAACAGCGTAGCTTCATTCAGGCGATACGTCGAACGCTTTCCGTCCCATATTTGCATCACACTCAACGCCCATCTTCCTTCACCTCTCTCTGCACCCAAACGCCTACTAATATTACCCACCAGAACCCCTCTTTTGCTTGTCTTATATGATTGAGAAGCTGCGAAAAGATGAACCAGTTTGGTCTTCTTTTCAGAGCTGGATTGGGGATGACTTTCCTATTCATAAAGGTGGCATTTTCCACGCCATTAACCGTTTCAGGAAGCTCACTATGAGGTGACTCTCTCTCTCTCTTTCTCTTGCGTAAAAGGTGCATTTTGCTAAACTGAAATATGGGTTTCTTGGTTTATCCATTGTGTTTGTGTGAGTATAAATTTTCTGATGAAATTAATCGTGTAGTTATGTTGCACGCTGTCAAAACTACATTATGTTGAGAGCTCTGAAATCTAATAGTTTTATTGTTCAATAAATTACTAGTTCTAATTACATAAATGTGTGCATATATAAGATGGTTTTTCCATATGTCTGTGTTAGCCATTTACACTTCACAATGTTAGGAGCTGATTATGCTAATGATTTTAGGAGCTATTTATGCTCATAATATTAGAAGTTAATTTGTAATTGATTTGATTGTATATTTTACTGATGGGGTTAGACTTAATCTGTATATAAACCCCTATTTTAGGACTCGCAGATCATTATTTCATTATTCTTATCAGTCTGAATGACCTATTGAATTTTGTACTAGAATCCCCTCAATTCATCGCGCTTTGTTTTGCCTATAACTGACCTGTTGATCTTGGAAATAACACATCAATACTATTAAAATTATATAAAAATTTAAATCGTTAGTATCTAATATCTTCATTCATGATAATTTACAATAACAAAATTATCTACAGCTAACACATTTGCTTTTAATACATAAACATTGATATTACATCTAATATTTTTTTTAAAAAAAAACTACAGCGTATATACATGATCTGCATTAATCTTTTGAACAATATCAATTAAATTTCATAATTTTTAATATTTTTTATTCCTTTTTTAAATTATTAATAAGATTTAAGTATTTAATATATGTTCGCAATGTTATATAACATGTCATGCTTTATGTAAAAGAATTATTTTTGTTTTATGTAAATATTTACATATTATTTTTATTAGTTATGTAAATATTTACATATTATTTTATTTGTTATTTATAAATATAATAATTACTGTTAAATTCTTGAAGCTATTAATTAGTTTGTTAGTAGTATTATTGGAGGGAATACATTTATATAATTTTGTTTTGAAAATGTGTTGCACCTAATAGTTCACAAATACTTCTTGTTTTTTTTTTTGACCTTTTTTTTTTATATTCATACACAAATACTAAAAGACTTGCTTATTTTCTTTTGTGTTTTTTTTATAAAACCTTAGACCTTAACCTCCGTAATTTGAAAACTTGGTTTTGATCATATGGCAACAAAGGTTGTAAGCTGCTTGAGAGTGGAGGAAAGAACCAAGAAGCTAAAGAATGTCACAAAACCATCAAGCTCTTCTTCTCATGCAAAAGATGGTGAAGAGCCCGCCATTGAAAGCTCTTTCACTCTTCAACTATATGACACTTGAAGGCTTTCAACACACAAGTCAGTCCATATGCCTTATTTTAAACCACCTTCTCTCCTCAAATTTGTTCTTGCATGCCCAGTCTCTCATTGTAAAAATACTTTCTGGTCGAGTCTCCTCTTCATTCTTTACTCCCTCATCTCTTATCCACCAATTAATTCAACTCCATCCATGTTCAAATTGTACCTGTGTTCATATCCATGAAGCAATCATCAATGCCCATCTTCAATGCCAATTGCTTGAACAAGCCGTTTTCTACTTCAAACAGATGATAAATCAAGGCCTCATCCTTGGATCAAACACTTTTAATAATTTATTGGGTTCTCTTCTAAAGTATAACCATTTTGACAAAGCTTGGTGTGTTTTTAATGAATTTAAGGATATAATCGAATTAGATGCATATAGTTTTGGGATAATGATCAAAGGTTGTTGTGAAGCTAGTGATTTGAATAAAGGTTTCCAGCTCTTAGTTCAATATGAGAAAATGGGTTGGCCTCCAAATGTTGTTATATACACTACTTTGATTGATGGGTGTTGTAAGAATGGCAATATTAAATGGGCAAAGAACTTGTTTTGTAAAATGGAGGGCCTTGGTTTGGTTGCTAATCAGTATACTTATACTGTGTTGATCAATGGGTTTTTCAAGAAAGGTCTTAAGAAAGATGGGTTTGAGCTCTATAAGAAGATGAAGCTTAAGGGGGTTTCTTCTAACATATACACCTATAATTGTCTAATCAATGGGTATTGCACTGATGGAAAAATAAGTAGAGCTTTTGATGTATTTGATGAAATGCGAGAACAAGGAGTGGCATGTAATGTTGTAACATACAATATTTTAGTTGGTGGATTGTGCGAGGAAATGAGGGTTGGGGAAGCTGAGAATTTGATGGATCAAATGTACAAGACTGGTATCAGCCCAAATTTAATTACATATAACATGGTAATTGATGGGTTCTGTAATGTGGGAAACTTGGACAAGGCTTTGAGCTTATTTGATCAATTGAAGTCAAATGGCCAATCTCCATCTTTAGCGACTTATAATATTCTAATAGCAGGCTTTTCTAGAGCTCAAAATTTAGCTGGAGTTGCTGATGTAGTGAGAGAGATGGAAGAAAGAGTCATTAATCCTTCTAAAGTGACATATACAATCTTAATTAATGCTTGTACTCAGTCAGATGACACGGACAGAGCGTCTCAGTTATTCTTATCCATGGAGAAGGCGGGTTTGGTTCCTGATGCTTACACTTATGGTGTCTTAATACATGGGTTATGCATTAAAGGTAATATGAAGGAAGCCTTAAAGTGTTTTACATTGATGAGTGAGAAACATTTGAAGCCAACTGATGTTATATATAACATGATGATTAATGGGTACTGTAAGGAGGGTAGCTCTTACAGGGCCCTGAGATTGATCAAAGAAATGAGTGAGAATGGAATGACTCCAAACACGGGGAGCTTCTGTTTGACTATTGGTGTTCTCTGCAAGGATGGGAAGTGGCATGAAGCTGAAGTTCTACTGAAAGAGATGACAGAGTCAGGTTTAAGACCACCAATTTCGATCTACAATGTGATATTTAAAGCCAAGATTAGTCATCAATGAAGCTTAAAGCACTCTAGTATATGTACTCACAGTATATTGAAAAGAACATGGAGCATACAACAATGACAAGAAGAAATCAATTTGTGCTTAAATTGATAGACTAAAGTTGCCATTATCAATTAGACATAAAGCTATCCTGAGGTCAATATTGCTGTAATTCCTAGTAAGCCTTAATTCATTCATCATCTCTCAATTCTTTACTTCATGATTGGTTTGTATTTTTTGACTCTTTAGTTAATAGATTGAAGTATTTCAATGCTAGGATTTAGAGATAACATGAAAACATAATGTCTATTTTTTTTCACCATATATTAATGTGCATAAAAATCTCAATTCGGATTCCTATGTGTACTACAGATGATTTATATATCTTACGAGTATTTGATTGCGCCAATATGCGTATTACATGCATCTTAGTTATCTGATACATAGCATGCTCCCCTTCTCTGTTTCGTCAAAGACCCTAAGTAGTAGATCAATAAAAAGAGAAGATGAAAACATGCATTTCCAGTAAAAGAAGTGGAAATAAGTAATCTCAATGTTGTTCCACTGATACGAAAGCAATGCCTGGGTAACTGGAGACCATATATGGTATCAGTTACAGTAAGAGTTGCTAATATGCTTGCAAATCTTTATGTGCAATTTCTTTTTATAAAATGGAGTAAGCTTTGAGGTTTGTTTCATCTCTCATAAAGGTTGCTTTACAATGTAATTATTCATAAGGGTGGCTTGGGGATATAATTCCTATAAAAGAAAATAGAACACGATGTTTAGCAACTTAACATCATTTCTCATAAGGGTAGCTGGGGGCAATCTGAGACAACTCTGCTGTCTCATTTTGTATTGTCTTCCTCTTCCTCTAACCCATGAACACTTTTAAAAATGAGAAGTGGTATTTAGATTAGATGTCAGTATAAAAAATAACATGCTTACATGACTGTTACTGCGTTATATGTTGTTTTTTCAATCAATCTTTTTCCAAATAATTATTTTTCTTGTTATATTTTCTATCTACTTGATGATGAAGCAGAAATGTTACATCTATCACTTGTTTGTTATGTCTTTTCCTAATGTAGCCGATACTAGCCTCATATATCATAATCTTAAAATTTGGATCCAGGATTATAGGAAGATATTCCAATCATTGCCTGCTGGAGTACCACAGTTATAATAAAACGCTTGAATAGTAGTTTACTGCGCCTGCCATCATGTTGGAGCTGAAACTCGTTATAGCTGTTAGAATATAAGTCAAGATGCCACAGGGTACTTTCTCAAACTCTTTAGTAACTAATTGAGAGATATTAGTTCATCATCATCATAAAGTGGAACTCAGGCTCGAGATACCTCTTCTTCTTATGTTGTATTTCTCTATTTCTGTATTCATGTTTATCTTGTTTCCACCTGCGTGATGCATGTCTTCTTATATTTTGTTGCTTTATTGAGTATATAAGTTTATCGTTCGTAAATGTTCTTGAATAGTGATTTTTTAACTCAATTTGCATATCTAGGAATGTCTCTTGATCTGTCATTTGGAGACTGGTTGCCTTTTTTGGCAAATAATATAAGTTGCTTATTCACTATACATTTGTTGTGACATTAAATGATTGAAACTCTCATCAATTTTAATATGAACAAGATCTGCATACAGTGATAAGAAATTATGATGTTTGTTGTAGGTTAGCACATTAGTTTTATTTTTATCATTATCTAGGACATTTCTTTATCATTATATCAGTAGAATGCAAAAATATTAGCAAGCACTATTCAATCTTGGGAGTCTTGGTTCAAGAACAATTTCAACATCAACTTCCAAGATTAGTTCTGTTATGTTTACTGCAGAAAAATTAATGGGTACTATTCAATCATTTGTACAAGTGTTGTGGCACAGTTTTCACGCATTTTGCTGTGTATTAGAAATTATGACTTGGGTCAAGTGTGAATTGTCATTTTTTGGCTGAAACTCTTATCTTTTCTTGGATTCTTTATTTATTTTTTATTTTAATTTTTTGTAGGGTTGGTAACTCATGAATCAAGATTGTAGCTTCACTTGAAGAGCCATGGTTAATCTGCTTTTGTGAAATCTGGTTTGGTTTCTGATGTGACCTCAGAGGAGGTTTAGTTATAGTGGAGAAGGGAAGATCATAGTCATCGAAGAGGACCCTATACGGTCTCAAGGACTGACTAAAATAGTGATTCTCGTATCTTCAAAATTATTGTTGTTCAACCAACAAAAGAAGGGCAATATGGTCTCGAAAGGATTGACTAAAATAGTGATTCTAGGATCTTCAAAATTATTGTTATTTAAACCGACAAAAGAAGGAAAAAGAAACTTATGCTCCCTAACGTGAATATAGGAACAATTCTTATTCGCCTTTTTCTGTGACATAATTCACTACTGACAACTAAATTCCCGGCAAAAGATGTTTTAAATTTTAAAACTAAACTTTTAATTTATATCTTTGATGATAAAAAAATTAAATTTGTTTTACTAAATTCTAAAATTGAAATTTGCTTCATTTTTTATGCGCAGAAACACATAAAATAAATATTTTTGATATACACACGCAAAATGATTTTAAAATGAATATTTTGGCTGTTCAGATAAATTCATAGTATTTGAAAGTCAAATACAAATAGAAATAAAATTAAAAGATTTGTTGGAGTATGAAGTACTCAAAGTTGAAGACCTAAGGCATTTTGGAAATGGCATGGCTTTAAAACATACATGGGCAATATTTTAATTTTCTTTCACATGTGGACAATTAATTGGCTTCAATTACCCTGAGAAAAAGGGGTTAAACTACAGCGAACTCCTACAGTATAACAGAGAATTCATCTCATAAAATTTTTTATTTTTAAATAATATTTTATTTATATAGAATAATATTTGTTTATAATAAATAATAATGTCTATAATAAATAATATTAATTTATTATGTGTAAAATTTTATCCATAATAGATAACATTAATTTATAATGAGTAATATTTTTTCATAATAAATTATATTATATATAATGAATAATATTTGGTCTATAATGTGTAATATTTGATTCATAATATGTAATATTTTTGAAAAATTTCAATGAAAGAGTTCATTGCAAAAATTCTCAAAGAATATATATCCAAACAAAATACTCCAATTATTATTATTATTATTATTTTTT
This sequence comes from Ochetophila trinervis, assembly GCA_003254975.1. Taxonomy (NCBI): domain Eukaryota; kingdom Viridiplantae; phylum Streptophyta; class Magnoliopsida; order Rosales; family Rhamnaceae; genus Ochetophila; species Ochetophila trinervis. Next base: position 1,003 of record QANX01001054.1, on the reverse strand, counting down.
TTTTTTTTGAGTTAGGTTTCTTTAAAGGTTTAGTATAAATTCAATTGAAACTTTGTCAATCAGTCTATTCATCGAGGGGCTCGAAGCTTAGCCAACCGATATAATATTGTAATTTATTTTTTCTAACTTTGTCTAATTTATTATGAATATTTGTTATAAGTGATATTATATTTGTTTATTGTTTGTTATATTATATATTTTGTAAATATTATAAAATAATTTTCTTATTAGATTATTACAAATATTTTAAACAAAAATATATTGTTGAATCAAATTTTAGAATTATAATAAAAAAAATCAAATTTTAAACTTGAAGCCCAAACGGTATAGTCAAGCTCAATGCTTAGGTTGATACCCATAAGATAGGATACTTCATTTTAAACTTGAAATGTTGGTCCGACTAGACTAGGTTTGAATTTTCTTTAAACACGAGGAAATTAGACCAAACTTGCCTGAACTTGAATTTTTGAATTTGGGCTAACATGGATTGTCCGAATTTACATATCTATTTAAGTGGTGTAATCCTAGTTAGTAAATTCAGAACAAATTTGCATACGTATTATTTTTTTAAAAAAAAAGTTGTATCACATATTTAATTAAAAAATATTGTTAAAAGCATCATCTAGTTTACCATTATATTTATCACATATACATATGTTATTATTGGTTTGACATATATTTTAATTACACTTATCTTTTTAAAAATTTATTTATTCATATTTAAATTATAGTAATACATTAACCAATAAAATCATAATATATGTAAAAAAATAAATATAAAATTAGACTATGTAGTTTTTATTGCATTACACTTAATCTAGTTATACCATAAAAAGTGCCTTTTTATTAGCACAAAAATATTAAAGGCAGATAATGATTAAAAAGTACAAAAAGGCCTAAAATTAAAATATTAAATAAACATAAAAAAATAAATAGTAAAATATTTTTATTGTTATATTATCAAGTAGGGGTGTGCATCGGTTACGATCCGACCTATTTTGGA